>JANHFJ010008873.1:220688-231564 GCA_032468195.1 Cerberus rynchops
TGAAATAGATCTATACCGGCCTCCCTGAATTTTTAAAATACCAGCAGTAAAAACATTTAACCAATATATATATATTGGTTAAATGTTTTTTTTATATATATATATAACATTAAAAGTAAAAGTTATATATATAACATTAAAAGTAAAAACACTCCAGATTTTTAAGCGTACATTTATGTTTCACAACAGAAATGTGCATCTGATAACAATCCAAATCATTTTCACTTCTGTTTTTTCACCATATGTTTTCTCAGAAAACTTGTATTAATCCAGATTAGAATGTTGGTAGATATCCTATTGGAATTAGAAGTAAAGTCTTCATTATTCTTAAAATGTGACAGGACATTGTTATAAGATATTATTGCTGAAAAATTATTTTCCTTGTGATATGTTAAATCTGATAGCATTGTGCCTTGAAGCCTTGATCTGTATGAGCAGCACCATATAAATTGGGATACACCCAATCCTATGCAACTTTGGCCAGAAAACTGCTCCCTTTTCCTTTGTGCCTATAGCAATGACTGTTTATTTTTTTTCATCCATTGTTGTTATTCAATCTTGGCTTGCTTGATTTTAACTCTTTAGATGCTTTTATTTCTACTTTGAAAGGAATCCAGGTTCACAAATCCAAATCTGTTTAGAGACAAAAATGTTGCTGTATATGGACATATACATACTCAGCTACAGAAAATCTAATTGCTACCACGGGAGGAATGATGTTGATCTTTAAAAGAATAATTATACAACTTTGCCACAATTAGAATAAAAAAGGCTTTCTTCTAACCACTACAATTACATTAACCACCAGGAGGCAAGTGGTCACTGTAACTGAAAATATCACACAGGATATACTCTGGGTAAAAAAAGGAGGGGTGGAAATCATGTAAAACCCAAAACACGGGCACAAGGAAAGTGGACTGAATATATTATTCTGATAAATAAAACTACCATAAACCTTTCAAAAGTGGTAGAACTTTGAGAAAAGCTGTGTATGTGTGTGTATATGTGTGTAACAACGGTGATACCCACTTTTTTTAAACCAAGAACCACTTTTTAAAAATTAGTATATGCCCTAGTAAAATGTACAGTGATATATATATATGCCCTTACTTAAAATTAGTAGTTAATATAAATAGTATCAAATCATGAATATAATAATATTCAATTTTTCTCATAACAATTGGATCTTTGAGAAGCATATTCGAAGTTTTCAAGACCTGCATGTAATCATAGAGTTTATTTATTTCTCATGTCTAAATACTGCCCATGTCACAACATGTGGCTCTGGGTTTGAGCTTAGTGTGAGCTATGGCAATATAGTAAAAGAATGTGTTAAGACACAGCATATATTTTATAATCTGGGAGATTCAAGCTGCCAAATTGCAAGCAGCCAGCAGTCAGCGGAAGTAGCCTACAGTGCTGCATTCTAACCACTGTGCCACCACAGCTCTGGGGCGGGGGAGGTTATCTGCCTCTGCTCCAAGGCCACTGGAGGATTGCAGTGACATGATGTCACTAAAGAAAGCCTGCTTGATAATTTTCAGTTCATATTTAGCTTTTGATGTTTTTTTAATGTATGTAAGTATGTATTACATTTTTATGCCACCTATCTCCCCTATAAAGCAGTTCTGGTAACCAATGCATCTCACATAGCAATGGTATTATTTCTGTCATCCTAGGGCCCTCAGAACTGTGCATGCTGCTGCCTTCTGCTCCAGCTGTAGCTTCTGAATACTCTTGAAGAGTAATCCTATGTAGAGTTTGTTGCAGTAATCCAACCGACAGATGACTAGGGCATGAGTGACCATGTGCAGGAATGGCACAGGGCACAACTGGCACACAACACGAAGTTGAGCAAAGGCCTTCCCAGTTACTTCTACCACTTTTTCTTTGAGTAGGTGTTGTAAATCGAGGAGAAATTCCAACTTGCAGTTTGTTTGGGGTAGTGCAACCCCATCCGGAACTAAAACTGATAAATAATTGGTTCCTGTTGTCCTTTGCACCCACAGTTAGTCTATCTTGTCACAATCCAGTTGAACCCTGGTGTTCCCGCATCCACACTCCTACAGCCTCCAGGCACTGAGAAAGGGCAGCCACAGTATCGCTTGAAAATAATGCTGAAATATAATCTGAAGATACTTAAAGGAAAAAAAACTATTATCTAGTTACCCAGTTGTTGCGGAAGGGCTTATTAAGTGTCTTTGGTACGTGTTGCCAAATATGGGCTTGCTAGCATGTTGGTGATGTGTTTTCAGTTGAGTCATCATTGCAAAGCCTCTGCTTTCGTGCCACCTCTGTAAGTGTAGCCTTTTAGATGAAATGCAAAACCAAAAGATTGGTTTCTTACAGTTCCTAGGCCTATTATACAAGAACGCCTGTGCTGATTCTAAAGTCCAGGGGAAAAAGTTGGCCTCTAGTAATTATATTCTATCATTCAGTTTCTGCTGGCTGCATCACACATCATTTCCTGCCCTAAAAATAGTTACTGCTAAAGGATAATTTTGATGTTTCCACCCTAGGGATGGCTACTTTAAGAGAACAAAAAAGCTCCAAAACATGGTATGATTTGTTAGATGCAGTTATATAGCATAATTTCTCAGTTTCTTTTTTAAATTTTAGAGCACTTTAATTAACATTTTTACATGTATAGGACATAAAAGCAGTAAAGAAAATTAATACTAAAAATTCAGGTCTTTATTTGTAAAGCTTAAGGCATATGTTTACACATATTTTTCAAGGGTTTATGTATTTCGGTTGTTTGTTTTCTAAACACATAAAATATAGAGGGAGTGCCTACATGTGTTTTCAAGCATGTGTATCACTTTGGCATATTCAGCTTGGAGCCAGATTGGTGCTGTAGCACCAGCCTGAAGATGGCGAGTGGGATCTCGCCGAAACGTTTTGAAGAGATTCTGAAACTTACATGGGAAAAGACCTGAATAGACCTAGACCTGCATACCTACACCCGTGAAAATCTACGAAAACATATATATATATGTTGTCTTTGGAAAAAAGTTAGCTGTTTTCAGCTTGTAAACCATGCATAACTGAAATAAATATTCTGATTAGAGTAACAGTATTGGAATTGACATAATGGTTTATTTCCCATCTGTACACAATGGAAACAAATGCTGGACTAAAATGCCTTCGGGTTCCGTACCGTATTGAGCTTCACTTGTCCCTGGCAGTCTTCCCTTTGCCACAGCAGCTAGTTCCAATGTGTACATTTTCCTTTCATGGTATGGCAAGCATATTTAAAAAATTTTTTTAAAAGGTTCAAGTTCTGTTTTAAATGTTTTTCATTTATTGCTTAGATTACATTGTATTTATGCTTCTTTAAAAAAATTAAGCCAAATTATATAGTACGTAAATTAAAATGATTAATTGCTGCTTTGGCCAGGATTAATCCCTGGCTTTGGGAACAAGAGTACTTTATTTGTAACAGCAACAGTGACAAATAGAACATCAGTCTTATTCCAGTGAAAATTTCCATAGGCTGCTAAATAGAGAGCAGGCATTTAGTTGAACATCGAAGGAAATAATATTAACATAAAATGGTGGTGGCATAGTTGAAAAAAATTGGAAAGTTGATGCAGGAGATTGATATCAGGCAGTCATGCGGTATGTATGTCTCCTAAATCTTAAATTCAGCTTTGTCAGCTCCTCAGATGTCCTCCAGTTTCCTCTTCTGATATTTTATCCTACAGTATATGATCTTTCCTTCTTCCTCAAAGATTGAGAAGAAGATGCTAAGTCACTTAGGGGCTTGTATAATTTCAGAATTGGGAAATGAAGGCATTTGTTTCCGACTAAGTCTTGAGCATGTATCTGTCAGAAATCATGTGTTAGTCATTGAAGATACAGCTTTCATACACTGGATACAAATTCATGTTAGATTGTTTATGCTTTTCTCTGAGTCTTACTAACATTGAATAAGTAAATGCTAATAATATCTGAATTGTTTTATTTTGGGTTGTTTTTTTAACAGAAAACTTTCAGATGAGCATGAATTAGGTGGTGGAGAAAGTGTTAAATAACTGCATTAGTGAAATTGTTTTATTGATATTAGGGAATGATCTGATCAAATAATAAAAGTTAGAAGAAATTAATTTTTCATTTAATGATATTGTTCTTAGAAAGAAAATACAAAAGGTTAGATCCCACAGAGTGGATAAAGGAAAAAAGATTTTTACCACAGGCACTTTATACAGTGATACATTCATTTAATGGCCCTTTCATATATATAAAAGGTGGCAAAATATGAACACATGAATTTGATGAGGTGTATATAAACTGACATCTGAATGGAGAAGCCTTACTCATCCTGAAGAAAATATTTGGATAATACTTTAAAAATATTTCATATTTGGAAAATATTTAAGCCAATCTTAAAACATTAGCTGAATGTCAGCCAATACATCTTTATTTTAGTTTTTACAATGATCATATTACTGTAAAACTTTGCCCAAAGTGCCCAATCACACAAAGTTGAATTGAGGAGGAGTTATAAAGAAAAAGTATTTTCTTCAAATGAGAACAAAAACTTTTTTAAAAAATGGCACTGAACAGGTAATCTGGACTTGTATTTAACAAGTTTAAAGTCCATTTGCATATGTGGGCTTTTGTGGGAAGGAAACTTCTATAAGAAACAGCATGTGTCATTCTTAAACACTTACTCAGTGAAGAACTGAAAACTGTGACACCATTACAAGGACAAAAAGCAGACTGCTGAAATCCACAGAGATTAGCAGCCTTAGTACACAGAAACGCGATTGAGAAAAGCCATGTATGGCCATGTTGCAGCAGGAGCTGCTATGATTGGCTGCTGTCAGTCGGTCTTTGCCAGAGTAGACAACAGGTGCAGAGTTGCTGACAGGTGTAAATGTCTAGAATACGTAAGATTGCTGATGCCTAGTGATGTAGCTTTATGTCAGAATGTGAAGTGCTGAGCTCTCATGGAACAAGAATCCAACTTGCATGTTTTTCAGATCAGTTGAAGTGTACTCATTCACCCCTTCCTCTCCTCTCTTCCTGGGCTCTTCATGAATGCCTAGATGACTAAACTTAACCCCTGCTAGGGCCTCAGGACACTGAAATCTGAATAAATTTGTAGAAGAATTGTATATCTACCATTCTTTCCATTTGGATTTTACTTAATTAAGTGGTGTATAGATTTGATTGTCTGAAATACATCTTTTCCCAATCTGGCGCCTTCCACTCTACAAACTGTCATGGTTCCTTAGTCCGTACTTAGGCAGTTTCATGTTTTACTTGGTACATGCTTCTCACATTCTATGTTCCAGTTGCATGTGTTCTTGTGAAATAAGAAACTCCTTTTACACCTTGTGTTCTAAGGAGTACAAGTGCCTTTTGCACCATCAGTGACCATACTTCCTTGTAGCATTTTTCTGGCTCTGGCATTATCTCAAGATCTGCTTTTAAAAGTTCAATAGTCTTCCCCAATAAGTGGATAAGTGGCTTTTGTCCTGCATTTGGTACTCAAACTCATATAAGTGCTATTGTGATGCCCAAATGGGCTTTCTCTTACATATCCTTTGGGAATTGCCCTTAGCATTATCTTCTCCTTTTCCATCTTCTCACCATCTTGTTCCCACTAAATAAATCTCAGCATCCCTAAAGTTATTCAGTCTTTTCAACCTATCAATGGGTTTTCAGCTATGGATTGTAAAAATAAAGAGTTAAATGTATATATATTTTGTTATAATCATTACAACAAAAATTCCCTAATTTTTAAAATGAGAATGAGTAAGACCTGACATTCAGAAATGCTACCAAGCATTTTTATTGAACTTTCTGCACTGCCAAATAAGAATAGCAAATGTTATACTCACAATAGGGTTGGATTGGGAATATACTGCAAAAAGTCCTGTCTTCTTGTGTTACTCAAGACATAAATCTTCCTAATGGGAGCAAGGAGCATAAGACCTGGCTGGCCTTCAATGACAGAGAAAGACATTTCAGATGTACTACAAAAACAAAAAAAAAGATTTGTTCCCCTTTATATTTCAAATCTCTGACTTTTTTGTGCAAACAGTTGGCACTCCAGAAATCTGAATGGCCCATGTTCTTTGATTGGTATTTTCTCTATAGGATTAAAAAAAAAAAGTTGATTTTTTTTCTAAAAAAAAAATAATACTACAAGATGCTAAAAACATATTAATTTTCAATATGTCAAATCCAAAATGCAGAACTTGATGCACAGCAAGACTTGTGTCAAAATACTGATAAAACTTCTAGTAAGATGATAGCAAGGTAAAATTGTACGTTTAACCAGCTTCTTTGATGCAAAGTGATTTGTAAGTGTGGTAGTTATTTCAGTTTCTCTTCTGCTTTTTGTAAATTCATGTGTCAATGGAAATTTTTGATCAAAGTACTTCATTATTGAAGATCATGCTACTATAGATAACTGATTATATGAGGTATTACTTTATAGAAACTGATTTAAAATGTTTTTAAAAAACAAGATTGTTCAGGTTATGATATTACATGTAAGAGTCAGAGTATCTCCTCAACTACATGGCCATTATCACTTTAACTGCTTCATTTTAGTGCTGTTGCAGAGCAGTATCAGGACAGATTGATCTGCAGATTCAGTTGTAAGAACAACTGTAGGCTTGATACTGTACTGCCATTCTATTCTCTTCTTTGATCGAATTTATTGCCCTGTGTGTGTTTAAACTATTGATGTTTCCATTACAGAGAAAAGCTGTGATGGTAATGTAGATATTTTATTAGAAGTTATGCTCTCTTCATTTACTAATTCTAGTTTCAGAAGAGCTGTCTTTGGTAACAAAAGCTGCCGTTCATTGACCTAAACATCTCAATTCACTCTCTCTCCCTAATGTATAATGTGACAACCTTTAACCAGTCCGTACTGTGGTAAAGGCCCTGAATCTCTCTTGCAGCCTCTGTCAAGGCTTCAACTTTCTAAATTATGTATTTCAGACGTTGAGAAAGAAAGGACTTAATGGCTGTGACAGTCCAGATCCCGATGCAGATGATTCAGTAGGTCACAGCCCTGAGTCTGAGGACAAGTACAGGAAAATTAATGAAGATATTGATCTAATGATCAGCAGGCAAAGATTATGTGTAAGTACTCAGAATTTCTTTTCATTTTTTTTACTTTCTGATATTTCTCTGAACCTGGCAGGCATTGAACAAGAAAGAAAACAAAGGCTGTGAAAGCCCTGATCCAGACTCCTCTTATGCCCTCACCCCACACACTGAAGAAAAATATAAAAAAATTAATGAAGAGTTTGATAATATGATCAAGAGCCATAAAATTCCTGTAAGTACCAAAGGTTAGATGGCTGTCTGCTGATAACTACTGCAGTAACACACCCTAACCCTTTCAGTTCTGGTTTCTTCCAAAAAAGCACATTCAGTGAGGGACATATTTTGACAGCACCCATTAAAACCAACCTGCGAAGATAAAATAGGACCCAATTATCTTTTTTTTTCTCTTTTTTTTCACTCTTGAAGTGTGGAAAGTTCCTTCATGACATGTGTTTGACAAACCCTAAAGAAGGAAGTTTTTGAAAGTGGATGTTATGTATAGTAAATTTACAGAATTCTGGTTTACCACACCGAGCTACCCCAAAGTGTATTTAGAGAACATTGGTAAAACATGCTGTGGAGAAGCTGACATTCTCACAGTTTTTTGTGGGTCTGAAGGAAGAAAAAGCAACAGTATATTTGTAATATATTCAAGATAGTGAATCCTGCTACTACTGGAATTCACTGTGTTCTTAATTCAGTTACCACACTGAAGGGTTATGTAGCTACTTGCTAGTTGCAGGAAAAGAGTCTGCATGAGAATCTAATGGTAGCATTTGATCATGTATGTGTGTTGAGGATAACTTTACAGCTTTATCAGACAATTCGCTTTGATTCCATCAGCATTTTTCTTAATGCTTTAACGAGCGCTAAATTTTGTTTTAACAACAGCCAAATTTCTAACCGTCATATGCCTTACCAGATACTTAAGAGAAATAACTCTGCATGTAGCTATTTTGTTTGCATAGACATAAAGGGGGAGGGGATTTGTGTGAATATGGCAAGTACTTCCATAATATGGTTAGTATTATTACTTGTATTCAAGTGGACATTTGTTTTTCAAATTTTATGTTCCCCTACATGTGACTCCTTTAGAAACTCGCAGTTTGTTATTTAACTACAATATTAATATTTACTATTGTAAAGTTCCTTATCATTTCATGTTAACAAAGTGATAGGGATTTTAAGAATAAAATCAGGATGAGTTCACTTGTAAGTCCTGTGAAGTCCTATAAACCTGAATTTCTGTCATGTTATGGTAAAACCTAGTAATGGGAACCAAGGAGTGAGACATACAAATCTTGCTTATTATTTACCATGGGTATCATTTATCTAGATGTATAAACTGATTTTTATATTTGTAGATTAAATATTTAGCTAACTACAAAAATTGTTTTGTTTTTTTTTAAAAAGCATCTATCGATTGAATATAAAAAGCAAAGAAAGAAAACCAGTAGTCAATCTGTAAAAAGAGAGTCCAGACCAGGAAACCAAAACCAAGAATACTAAGATTATCTTTATTGTAAGGTCATAGTAACATAATCATGCAAGCCTGAAAGCTTTTCCCCTCCCTGCCTTTATTGTCCAGAGAACTGGAAAAGGTCAATTCTGAGATTCGTTCTTCATCTGCTTTGGCCTCAGATTTCTCATATCAGACCACTGTCTAAGTTTCTCTTCCCTCTCAAAATTATTCTCACAGCCCATTACATCTGTACAGAAAAGTTATTAAAAAAATGAAAACAAAAACAGAAAAAGAGACCCCGAACTGAATGCATTTAGGAATGCATAGAAGTATAAAATGTCTATCTAAGCATCTCAAATGATGTATTTCATATTTTATTATATTTATATAAAATGAATCTATATTGATCACTAATTCATTCCTATCTGGGTAAGAATATCAACCCAGAAGTCCATAGAGAAGCAGGGATCTCTTCTTTCCAAAAATGTAGAATACTGCAGATTTTTTTAAAACTTACTTTGTCTAAAAAATTGTCAGTTTCCATGCAATACGAATATAGTTCCTATAAAAATTGAACATGTGACAACACTAAATAGTCTTCTTGCTACTACATGTAATGATTTCTTCCCTAAGCAGAACAATTATAAAAAACGGTACAAACATATGTTTGCACAAAGCATGAATTTGACTGCATCTTTCTTTAACAACATGGCAGTTTATCCAGCCTTTTCTATATAAACACAATGGAGTTCAGTAAGTCTAAACTATTGGTGTTTTTATTGTTATTAAATAAAATGTAACCTACGATCTACTGAAATTTCTGGGATTGATGTTAACACCTCTTTCCATTGTCTAGGTAAACTAATCGTTTTTTCTTTATTCGATTCAACTATTAGAAATTGCATATTAAAATATTCCACACTAACAGAATTTATATAAAAAGAATTGTAAAGGGTTTTTGTGTCATTGGATTTAATAATCACCCAGGTGTTTCCAAGACTTAAAATGCTGCACGCCCTAATTGGGATGTCAATAAATGTAATTGTAAATACTGTCTCTAGGATGTTTTAGGGATATAGTATTCATCCTTTAAAGTAAAAAAAAAAACTATGATTTTAAAAGTCATCATTTTCACATAATTGATAACAAAGTCTAAATCCCAGCTTCCACACAAGTTTTACATACATATTTTAGAGTAGTTTTATTAAAGATTACAATTACAACAGAAAAAAACTCATATAAATTAGAAAAGAATAAAAATAAAAAATAGAAGGTATCGAAAAGACAAAATAGAAATAAAAAAGAAATTTTAAAAAGACTATAGTAAAGAAAAATAAAAGAAATACATAAAGAATCGACTCCTTCATCACAACATTATAAAAAATGAATTTTATTAAAATATGTAAATTTTAATTAGTTTTTAGATCTAGATTACTCCATAGCATCAACTTAGGACAGAAAAAAGATCAAAGTACTATTTTCTAAAATAATGTACCGTAATCTTCAAGCTGATGTTACAGTAGGAATAGCTGTATTAAACTTTGTATATTTTGACCCTAAGGAAGTCCTAATGTGTGAATATGTGACTGTAGCTTTTGTGGCACTCCTGAATTCAAAGACTTTCCATCTTCATCTCCGACAATGTTAGAACTCCATATACCAAGCTGGTGTGCAGTTGGGAGATCTGCTGACTCATGGTTCCTGTTGAAAGACCAGATAGCAACTGTGACTAAGTAGATATTTATACTGTTTTCCTTGTTGTTCCTTCGTCACTTCCCAACTAAATTACAGGTAGTTGTTGATTTGTAACTACCATCAAGCCCAAAATTTCCATTGCTAAGCAAAGTAGCTGTTAAGTGAGTTGTGCCCTGTTTTACAACCTTTTTGCCCCTGTTATTAAGTGAGTCATTGCAGCTGTTAAATGAACCATGTGGTCATTAAATGACTCTGGCTCCCCCCATTTTTTTTTGTCGGAAGCTGACGGGAAAAGTTACAGATGATGCTCCCATAATCCCAAAGTAGTGCAACTGTCATAAATATATGGCAGTTGCAAGCACCCAAATTGTGATTACATGACCATAGGGATGCTGCAGTGGCTGTAAGTGTGAAAACCGATCACATACCACTTTTTTCAGCATGGGGGCTACCCATACTGTAATGTGTTGTACATGGAGTTGCTCTTGAACAGTATTTCAGTTTTTCAGTTTTTTGTTAATTGGAGTTTTAAAAATTTCTTAACTGTATTTTAATTAATTAGCCATAATTTAATTATTTTAATTGATTTTTAATTATTATTTGTGTGTTTTAATGGCTGTGCACCGCCCCGAGTCCTTTGGG
>JANHFJ010008873.1:247134-258326 GCA_032468195.1 Cerberus rynchops
AGCTGCCAGGCAAGAGGTCAAGAGGAAAGCCAAAGAGGAGATATATGGATGTGCTAAAAGAGGACATGAAGTTAATTAGGGCAAGAGTAGAAGATGCCAAGGATAGAGTTAGGTGGAAACAGATGATTCTCTGTGGTGACCCCTAACAGAAAAAAAGAAGAAGATGGAGAACTTGTTTACGTATATGAATCCTTTTTAGGATGCTGTCCTGAGCATATTGTTTAAATGGGTTTAAGGAGGCTGAGAATCACAGCTGTGTTCTCACACTAAAGTTTGAAAATATGCATTAAGGGGCTTGAAAGTACAGACCTTAAGACACGTGTTTGATTCAGCTAATTGTACATCATGTCAAGGTTAAATCATAGTGGGAGGTGGAAATATCATGTGAGCAACCCATAAAGTCAACAAAAGGAGCCTGCATAGAGGACTGAGATATCAGAAGATAAAAGTGTGGTTTCATTATATGCTAACATATAAAAGATGCATCATGACAATCACCAGGGAATGTCTACTGCTTCTAATCTCTTAGCAACAAGTATATTCGATGGCTTAGTAGAAGCATAAAAGCTAACATAAGAAATTTCATTTCACTGGTATATTCACTTGTTTCATATACTTTATATGTGAGAATTTTAACATAATACAACTTTTTTTCCTACATTTTCTAGGGAAAAGACCACATATATTCTAGACAAGGGCTGTGTATTACAGATATGGTATCATGTTAATTACCTATTCACAGTATAGTTATTGGCCATTCCATTCTTTTAAAATATCTGCTTTCTACCAGAAGAACAAATACTGCACTTAGATTGATTTATGCAAATCAGTGCCATTCAGGCAAATGTTCCTTAAATGCAGGATGGTATTTTAACTCTGGTTTTGAATGCTATCTTTCTTATTTTTAGAAAACTGTTGATAAAGATGATTGCAGGGAAAAAAAGGTAAGGATCTGTTGGAGTGCATAGGAATAGGGAGCTAATACCTTGCCAAAAGAAAGGAACGAGTCTGACACTTCCTTGTGCATGAATTGTGAACAACAAGTTGTTCTCTACTGTATTTCTATATGATTGTTTACTATCTAGACTTTCCCCTTACACCACATGACTACAGTGCCATGCTGCAGGAAGAAATTGTGTTATTTGTGTTACAAACTTTATTATTTCTAGAAATGAGAAATAGCTCTGATGTTTTTCCCCTAATGATTTTACAGGTAGTCCTCACTGAACAATCACAATTGGGACTGGCAACTCCATCACCATGAAATTAGGTCATTAAGTGAGATATCATAATACTGCAACTAACTTAAAATGTCACTTTAACATGTTCTTTAAGTGAATCACTGGGGGACATTAAGTGAGATTGTGACTTGCATTCTATTGACTCTGTTTCTCAAAAGCTGACTATGAAGCACACAGGTGGTGATCGTGGGATTGTGGGAAGCAATGACACTCATAAACACCTACCAGATGCAAAGTATCCAAATTTTGATCATGTGACTATGGGCATGTTGTGACAATCTTAAGTCTGAGGACTGGTCATAAAGTTACTTTTTCAGCAGATCGTATCTTTGTATGTTGGCTATACAGGGCAGCCAGTAAACAATAGTTACTTAATTCAAATTTATGAACAATGATTTGCTTTAGTCTTCTACATATATGATAGGTAAAATTCTTCTCCCCTTGAAGAAATCTGAGGAAGTCATCCACACCCCTTTTCTATAAAATTGATGAATTTGGAAGGTCCTCGTGCTACTTTGACCCAATCAGAGAGACTCAGATTGAAATCTATCCTTAGCCATGGACATTTATTGGGACTCTAAACCAGTCTCCTTTTGCCTCTCCTTCTCCCTCTCCCTCTCCCTCTCTCTTTCCAATGAAACTCAAAAGGTTGTAGAGAAAACAGAAAAAAGAGTGTTCTGCATGCTACCTGAAGCTACTAAATGAAACAAAATTGATGAAATTAAACTCAAGTTCAGTAAAAATATTATGAGTCGCACTTGAATAAAGGCAGCAAATAAGATGGACACTGCAATTTAAATTGCACAAAAACGAACTCTTAATTTGAAGCAATCCTTTGCCTTGTCTTTAGGACCTTTAAAAGAGATTTGGAAATATCTTTACAATACCAGAATTTCAAACCAACAGCATAATTTCAAAGTCGGGCCATCAGCCAAAATTCTCCTTCAGCCTTGAGATTGAAAAGTGGCTTTGCAATCACAAGGAGCCACATCTGTTGAATGGCTAAAGGGAGTGATTATTTTTTGGGACATATAGTTTTAAAATAAAAGTGCAGTTTGGAAAGAATCTTTTGGATAATAGAGCTGTACAATGCTATGGATTCAAAGGCAACAATTTGTGCTCCTGAGTATATAGGATTATTGTATTTATTATTTGTTTGTTTGTTTGTTTGTTTGTTTGTTTCTTTATTTATATTGCCGTCTATTCACCCATGGTGACTCAAGGCAGCTTACAAATATAAAACCACGTTAGAACAATAAAACTAATGGTAGACACAAATAAATTAATATAGTAAAATAACTATAATACAATAAAGTCATCCCCTTCTACCCCCCCTATTAGCATTAACTGAGAACAGCTGCAGAGGAAGGAAGTGAACCAGGATAGCACCAGGCCTCTCACTCCCATCCCCCAAAGCCGTCCCAGAAGAATACCATGCTTGATGGTATCAAAGGCTGCCAAGAGGTCAAGTAGGGTAAGGATGGATGTATTTATTTATTTATTTATTTAACAGAATTTCTATACCGCCCCATCTCCCGAAGGACTCGGAGCGGTGTACAGCAAATAAAATACAAAGTATAGATATAAATACAATTTAAAAGTTTAAAAGAATTAAATTTATGCTGTGATTAAAAATTTGAGTTAATTAAAATTATCTAATTTTTATAAAAATTTTAAAAACCCATTTAACTGCTCTATACAATGTCATTCTAGAAGTTGACAATTATTATAATAATTCATTAGTTGATAATGTACTATAATAGTTTATTCACTATAAATTCACTCAATATTGTACTGAGCTATTTACCCACTGAAGCCACTAAATCATGCTTATGCTTTTAAGAAGAAATTAGATCGTTTTGTACATAGACAGGAATCAGGGTGGCTCAAACAGCCTGATCTTTATGAAAATTCTGGTGGTGCAAACTCCTCTAGGGCTCGCATTACTTTGAGGAATAAACTGTAATTGCTGTTTGACCTTTGTGGTTTCTTCAGCTCCTCTCTCAGTTTGACTATTTTATTTGTCCTCTCCTAGGTGGCCTGATGGGTGGGGACCTCACAACCGGTGCAGGCACCAGTGCAGGTAAACAGAAGGATGTTTTATGTACTTTATTAAAATGGTTACAGATTCCACAACAGAGAGTTAGCATGAGGCCAGTCCTAAAATAACTATATAATGTTATTAAGACCAGAATTAGGTTATTCCTTGAAAATCCTATCCACAAGCACCTCCTCAATGTTGCGATTTTCTAATTTCCTTACATTTAAGCAGTGTTTTTTAAGGGAAATCTTTTTATGTGTAGTTATGCAGATTCTTATAAGGAAGTACACCAGATAAATAAAAGAGCTGATTCAAAACTTTCCTTGGAAATTGTCACATGCAGGTACTTTATGTCAATGTGTAGAAGGTTTTGGTGTTATTCCAGAAAACACTTCAGAAATTTTTAACAAGTGGATCATTTGCATTCCACTTTATGAAAGGGCATAATGGTTCTACTTTTTACTTTTATCTTATTTTGGCTTTCTGGCAACCTAAGTCAAATGTACAAAAACAGTATTTAATGTACATAAATGACTCTTCAGGAAAATATAACCTTAGAGAACAAAGTGTGCACACTTAACCAAAAAAATTACCTAAGTCTTCAGCCTAAACAAAGAAAGGTAGATCTGAATTACATACTACTGCCAGTTTTTGTTTTAGTGTCATTTTTCATATTATACAAACAGTCCCAAATGTTTCTCACCTTCCCTCTCTACCAAGGAAAAGGATTTTAGCTCAACAGCGATTTGCCACAATACCACTGACTAAAATATGATTTTAAAAATGTTCTAGTTTGTTACCAAGATTCAGTTGTACTCAAGTGAAAGAAAACCTTCTCTGTCTACTGATATAACTGCTTCCATATTTGACTTTTTGAAAGGAAAATCTTAAGTACTGTGACTGTTGTTTTGGGCTTGATGATGTAAAATATTTTATAGCTTATAAACTTTAGCATGCTGGTTTAAAATAGGTTTATTTCTGTGGTCATAACATGTAGATTATAGCAATTTACAATTGTCTTTATTAGTAGCTCCCACTGTTATAAAACTTGGGAAATGATACTTATCTTAATTCTGAAATTCTAGTTACTCCAATTCTGTTTCATATTGGGGATATCTATTCAAGATTCTTGCCTTTTTTCCATTATAAGATTTTGAATGGAAATTGATTGACTACTAATGAGTGCCCTCTTCTGGCTTCTTAAAGCAAAGCTATTTCCATTCCTCCACCCACGCATAGTTTTAGAACAATGTAAATTTCAGTGCCTGTGAAATGAGTGCTTCTTAAATACAGAGTTCCCACAAATATCACTCATTTTGCCAGAAAGAAACTTGGTGACTTGATAAGATTAAATGGTTAGAAAATGTGGCTGCTTTCTTTTTCAAAATATATATTGTAATATATTGCTTGGAAGTATAATAAAAGTTTTTTTTTTTTTGCTATAGATGAGTATTGGTAAATAAAAATGTAATTGTGTATAAAACTCTGATTCCTTTGGTGACAAATCTGAGTTTAGACCTCACTGCAGATGTGCATTCCTTCTGTCTTAAATGTGGAGTAATAAGAGTTTTGCTGTAGGGCAGAACAAGATGAGAGGTCATTATAAGGTTGAGATGTCTGCCACAGTGCCATAATTTAACAGTGCTTCTATTTGGAGAATCCTCTTTCTCTCTCTTAAATATCAAAAGTTCTTTGTTTACCACTTTTTCATGAGGAACAGAGGCCCATGTGTCTTTTCCTGTTGCCATGTTCGAGACTAATCCGATGATACTGCTGTTGAAGTTGCGAGGGTACACATTCTTCGTTAAATTAGAATTTTAATACACTTGCATTTTCCTGTTGCATCTAAAAATAGTCAGCTTGCAACAAAGGACCAGAAATTGGAGATTTTGGAGATTTGCTGTAGTAATTCTAAAAGGGAACATACTTTTAATTGCTAATTGTGAAGCCATCAATTTCTTCATTACTTTAACAGATTACCATATAGCAAGAAGATGGAAATAAGAGAGGAAGGAAATGCTCTTAGGCCAGATACATACATGTCTTATTAGCCAGTTTGGATCATTTTGAATAATAATTCTAAAATAATCCCTCTTTGAGTGCTTACCCAAGGCGTAAATAGAACTTGGGAATACTGACTATTTTTTATTATCCCACACAATTAAATGCCAGAAGAGGTATTTTTAACTAAAACCAAGGCTATCTTGGGTTTGCTAGACTAAATTTGTTCAAAGGTATTCTCCAATTGGACTGCTTATGCCATGTGACTGTCAGAGTTGCCAACAGAATGAAAGAGAACTTCCTATTTAGTGTGGAGTTGCTAAGTTATAAATATAGCCATGGGTTTGGCAACTTTCTTTTAAACCAAAAGCTTGTGTGAAGGGAAAGAATAAGATACTCTTGACCTTAAGCCAATATGTCCTTGAGCCAAACAGTCTTACAGTTACATCCTTCATCCTTGCATGCAGAAAAATATATTAGGCATCTAACCTGTGGAAGATGCAGACCTGTTTTTTTAAAATATCAAACATTGAAAGTATATATATTTTTAAATATGGCAATAAAATAAGAAGCACATAAGTTTGCAGTATGTTTTGAATTCAGATTGTAATCATGATCATAGCAAACATCAGTATTGGGAGTCAGAGAAAATTTTAAAATATTATATGAATATTTTCAGAATGCTGAATATTTACATTTTATTCATTTTTCCCTGTTATGGCCTTTTTAAATAAATGCCCTGAACTCCATTGAAAGTTTCCAAATAGCTGTTTTATACCTGCTTGGAGACTTGATCTGTTGTATTCTCTCTATCTGAGAATTGTGCTTGTAAAGCAGTTTGCGAAAGATAATATTGGAAAAGATGTTGATAACTACAGTGGGGCTAATTGCCAACTGAGAATGAATAGGATTGCAATTTTCTATTCAGTAAGATTGCAATTTCCAATTTGGTTGTACGTATATGTGTCATCACCTTAACCCCTACAATTTGTCCTATTCTTTGCCAGCCATGTTTGACTATATTTTATTCAGGAGGAATTCTATATCTGTTGTTGTTTCAAAAAACTTTTGACAAGAAAAAAAACTTTTTGTTACCAGAGGTTTGATATAAGGTTTAACTGCAGGATTTTCTTCCTTGTAGCTGGTATAATCTACTTTTTCCCAATTATGTTTGCGTGTTTGCCTTCACATTAGCCTTGACTCTTAGACAAGTCCCTTCAATATTCTTGGCAAGATTTCAGAAGTGGCCTGCCATTGCTTTTTTCCTAGGGCTGAGAAAGAATGACTGGCCAAGATTTCCTATCTGGCTTTGTGGAACTGGAACTCACTGGAGTCTCCCAGTTTCTAGCTAATGCCTTAACCACTACATCAAATTATTTGTTTGTTTGTTTGTTTGTTTATAAAATTTACAGGCTGCCCATATTACCTCAAGGTAACTACAGGGAATGAAATGAAACTACAGGGAATGAAATTAAATGAAAGCTGAATTCATTATTTACACAGTCATTTTTATTTTTTATGTTATTCCTCAAATCATCATTTTAAAATTCTTTCTCCACACATCTCAAAATTAAAGCTACCTAGTAAACATACAAACTACATGTAATGGAGAACCTGACTAGAGCTGTCCTGTTTTGGGTTTTCCTAGAAGCAAAAAAAAAAAACCTGCAGTAATCATATCCCATGCCAGTGGTACGCTTACTGTGTTTCTACAGTATTATGAAAAGCTACATTCAGTGAAAGAATTAAATACTTCTATGCAGACAATCTCAGGTTCAGTTTCCTGGGAATGTCATGTACCATTCATAATGTCACTTGTTTTTATTATTGGAAGGTCCTGCCAATCAGCATTAAGGCAGCATTGGACAAAGTCATGTTTTGGCTAAGGACAAGGCATGTTGCTATGCTTAAAAGCAGGGTTTAAAATATGTTATGTAAAGAAGATACATGTTTTCCGATGTTAGAGAAGTGGAGACTACAGAGTTTAAAACTCAAATTTAAAAACGGAGAGGATAATAGCTTCTGATGGAAGGAAGCATTGCTATACGAAATACATTTTTCTTATATAAGCACTGCTGCCAGGTAAGGAAATGTCCTTCCATTGCAACATCATCTGGAATGTGTCAATGGATACAAAGACCTGAAGTTTTTTGGAATGTGCAGTTCATTGTGACAATAATTGTCAAATTTGGCCAACTTGAACTTTGAATCCTTCTGCAAGATTATATCATGCTTATATTACACCATTCGTTCTGCTGCTTTTGGTCACACTTGGGCTGCATGTTAATTTATTATACATATTCTTCTAGTCTTTCAAACTAAATAAAAATGTAGGTAATAGCTATTTATAATTTATGGGTCTCTTGGTCACAAGAATTCTGGGCATGCTTTCAAAATAATACAGCCAAAGGAAAAATTTGCAAAGAAAAAAGAGGCAGCATGCCCAAATAAGCCTATCCCAAACAAGCAGAGGATGAAGCAATCAGTAGTAAGTCTTTGAACAAATCCTAAAATAATACAAGCAGCCCAAACTCATAAATATCAATGGAATGTACATCTCTGTACATTGGCAATGGCCAATCAAAACAAACTTCCACTTAAAAAAAACACCATAGGTGACTTAACATCTTTTTGCTGCCAATTAACACCTCTTTAGCTCCAGTGATATATCACACACAATACAAAGTAAGTTCTTATGTATTCATAAAGTTTACTGGATACACCAGAAATAACTGACATAGATATGTTGTTCCAAATAGTGAAGCAGTCCATTAAATAACAGAAGCATAGTCCAAAGTCTGGACACTTTTTATTACTTTTTATTATGGAGGATCATATAAACATATTATCTTATTAAGGAGATACAACACCCACTCAGCCTTGTGCTTAGAAGAAATCTGCTAGCATGGTGCCAAAGGCAACACATTATACAAAGCAAAGTTTGGTGTTGCCTAGCCAACTACTTCTACATATCTAATCAAATCGCCCCCTGTGTTACATATATTTGCATGTTTGTTGAATTGATATGTAAAAGTGATACACCTAGATAAGTAAAACCATGTCAAAATGTATATATACTATATATACATACATACATACATACATACATACATACATACATACATACATACATACATATATATGGTTATAAATACATCCTTAGTATTGTTGAAATGTTTTGTACATTTTCTTTAAATGGATAATTTAATTTGAGTCCTCATGTGAACATGATAAACAACAGAATAACTTTTTATTGCCTGCAAATGCAAGGATTTATAAAACCTTTAGGGAAGATTAACTCCTGCTTTGGGAAAATGTGCCTCTTTCCATGGTTCCTACTTTGTTTGCCATTCTTTTCTTTAAAAATGTTCCCAGTCTTATCCTCTCTAATTTACAATGTCTCAATATTTATCTTTATACAATGATGGATTGAAAGACTAAATCACAGAGCCAGTAATGAGAATCTGTTCTGTTAAATGAGTCATAGTCTTTCCAAGGTGATTTTTGGAGGAAGATGAAAAAAAGAATGATTGACTTTTTTCTTCTTAAATAACAAGCAATTAAGTACGTTCTTATAGGAAACCCACACTCAAATAAGAACTTTTCAGTTGCTGCAATCAGTTCTTTCTCTATGCTATTGTTGAGGTGACTGTGGTATGCGTTCATTTTGCATGTGACAATTTGTCCTTTTATTCTGAGGAAAAGTATTAGGAAGTATTGCAAATCAGCAAACATCTGGATTTCAACATACTCTCCAAAACTTCTGTATTTGGAATAGAACAAGTGTTAGCTTCAGAATATAAAACAAACCATGAGTTTTAACTATTTGGAGTGAGGAGTCCAGCTTTTATTCTAAAATCTCCAAACATATGCGATTCAATCAATTTAAAAATAAAGTTTTTAAAAGTTAAAACCTGTGCTACCTTAAAAAGAATGGCTAGCTAGGTTCTAAATGTCATATCTTTTGCAAGCAGCCTTCCTCTTGATGTTTGTTAAAACTTACAGATTAAAAAGATAGAAATTCGGCAGTTTTGTGGCCACCTCTGATCAGGGTTTATTTAGATGATTAATTTTAGCCTGGCTTTCTGTTTTAAAAGAAAAAAAAACAAGGCTTTATATTAAACAATTGATTTAAAGCCACCACTAAAAATAAATGAATAGTTTATATATTTGTATATAATAACTATCGGGATCTTTTATCCAGTGTGTAATACCAGTGTACTCTAATGTTATGCTTCATAATACAACAGCATAAGGGGAATTTTACATCTAGTCTAACAATGACTCTACCATGACCAGCGAGATGCCAGTGGAAGTTCACAGTAAACAATGAACACATGATGAGCCTGATATTCATGTTCCTTGGCTGCTGCTGATACACTCTCTCTGCATGCATACTTGGTTTATCTTTTATGATCTTTTATCCTTTAAAGCCACATCAGTTGTGGTCTGCTCTATGGTATTGCTGCTATGCTTTATCTGTCAATAGTATCTCTTCATTCAGCTTCTGATTATGATGCCTATATATCCTATTAACCTCAAAACATTGAAAGTATTTAAGAGACACTATTAGGCAATCAGTGTTCCCTCTAGCAGCAGAAAATTTCAAAAAACATTCCTTAAATGCCCCATTCCCTAACATAAGGGGGGGGGAATAAACAGCTAAAATCTGTCTTCATGTTTTCTCTCTATGTCATGAGTGTGTTTTTATCTTACCATTTTACAAAATGGCTGGGCAGCTTTCCTTTTTTAACATTAATTAAAAAAAAAAATCCCATTGAGCTGTGATAGTGGCATGATTTTCTTAGCAGCTGCAACTGGTTATAAATTGCAGTATATGAAGCTTCTGTGTGGGAGGAGGTTAGAATAATGGCTCTGTTGGTCTCAGAGGCTGCAAAACAAGGTGAGGGAAGAGTTGAGTCTGCACACTGCTTAAATAAGTACAGAAATCAAGCTGGGCTGCTTTTTACAGAGATTGTGAAACTGACTAGAAGAATTAAATATGCTTCTCTTAAATAACCCCAAAATCTTCTACAACTGAAGGTGGATGAGGCTAGAATCTCTGCAAAGTTCCAGCATTACCAATTGCAATTCAAAAGTATTATATTTGAACTGTACCACAACCGTTTTGGAAATAAGTTGGCGATTCAGTTGAAAAACTCAGTGTGGAAACTCAATTCTATAGTGCAAGTGCCCATGTAGAGGGCCCATGGAAAAAAAGTAAATTTAACTTCAAACAATTCATAATAGTATACCGGTTATTTCCCTCCTTTGCCAAACTAGATGTCCACGCAATACTATAATGTCTCTTTTTATTCCCGTCAGCTTTTTTTTTCTTTTTTCACATTTCACTAAGACTAATTTATCTTATTAATTGGCACAGGGGATGTTGCAGTGATTGTAAGTGTGAAAAATTGTTCATAAATCACTTTTTTCCAGAGCCATTGTAACTTTGAACAGTCACTAACTGAACTATTGTAAGTTGAAAACTCCCTGCACTATGTTTCAGATGGCTCACTCTTAACAGAAAAGCTTAGCTATGCAATAAAGCTGAATCCCTTACAGTAGAATACCAGCATTTAATCCCTTAACCTTGATACTCATGATGTTTAAAACTATAGCCATTAAACAAAAATCATAACTGGACATCAGAATATAATACTTCTAAGTATTTTGTTTAATACAGACAAACACTACAGAGGATGGTACGCTCAGCTGAGCGCATCATCCGTACCAAGCTCCCCGGGATACACTCCATCTACAACAAACATTGCCAGACTAAAGCTATAAAGATAATCAAAGACCCCAGCCACCCCAACAATACTCTGTTTGCCACGATGCGGTTGGGAAAACGTTTTCGCTCTCTGAAGGCAAACACAGAAAGAATGAGGAAAAGCTTCTTTCCACAG
>JANHFJ010008884.1:48814-62227 GCA_032468195.1 Cerberus rynchops
TTTCCCCCACTAAGCCCTGATTACGATCTCGTCTCCAAAATATGATGTATCCCAAAATCTTTCCTCATCCTGAACTGGTAGGACTACAGCATACAACAATGGGAAAGAATCAGTTCTATCATAGTATCAATTCAGCTATTGAGCACAATTGGACAGAATTATTGAACTCCATTGGTTTCTTTACAGAATCAGAATAAAGCTGGAAGGGACTTTGGAGGTCTTCTAATCTAGCCTCCTGTTCAAGCAAGAGCTCCTATACTATTTCAGAAAAGTGACTATCCAGTCTCTTCTTAAAAACCTCCAGTGATGGAGCACCCACAACCTCTAAAGGCAAGTTGTTCCACTGGTTAATTGTCCTTACTGTTAGGAAGTTTCTCATTAATTCCAGGTTGGTTCTCTCCTTGATTACTTTCCATCCATTGTTTCTTGTCCTACCCTCTGGTGCTTTGGAAAATAAACTGAACCCTTCCTCATTGTGGCAGCCTCTCAAATACTAGTATACTGCTATCATGTCCACCCTAGTCTTTCTTTTTCTTTTCTCCAAACTCAAATCCGGCAACCTTCATAGTTCTGCATAAGTTTTTGTCTCCTAAATTGTGTAACTATTTAATCTTCTAAAATAGATTTCACAGATTGCAGGATATTATGTCTTTTTAAAAAAATGTTTATTGAATTCCTCTCATGCTTGTTTTTAACCCAGCTTTCAAAGGAGGAAAAATAAACTAATACTTATAGAGGAAAATATTTGTAGCTTTGAAATGAGGGGTCCTTAGAGCTCTCTAAACTTGGTTGTTTTCTTGCAAAAGTTTCCTTATCCAAACTAAGTAACATTATCAATGCACTGATGATGTTACCTAATTTGGCTATTTAGATTTCTGCAAGTAAACAACCAAGCTCAAAGAGCACCAAGGACCACTAAACTCATATTGTTTTTTGGAGATGTATTAAAATATATTGTGTTGTAAAAACATACTAGAGTCCTGTCCCCATGTTGAATGTCTGGAAAGCATAGCAACTTCTTTGTGAAGGAATGAAATCATAAAAACATATTCTATCTGATCTATATCACGGAGACAGGTTGCTAAATACATGGTTATCATAGAAAGAGCAACTTGATAAGAACATGACCTTTGATTCTATTCACATCAAGTAATTCTTCTGAATAGTCTTATTCAGTTCAGACCAACTTCAATATTAATTCTGCCATATATTTCCTAATAATAGAAAAAGGCACTCCTGAGAGTGTTTCTTCAGCTAAGCATGGCCATGGGAAGAAATACTGAATAGCCTTCAGCATCCAGATGTCTTCTAGATGTCTATTCCCAAAATTCCCCCAGTTGTAAATTTCTGAGAATGGAAGTCTAATTCATTTGGAAAGCAAATTAATCCAGAATATCAACTTGGGAGCAGAAAGCTACAAATGATATTTTACCACAAAAGAAAGCATTCTTTTAGGTTTCCAACTTAGATATTCAAAAGGCACTACTGTGCTTTTGGCTGTAAAGGATAAAAAAATGTATTTAGCAATAAACAGAACCCTCATATATTATGTAATTGGCATAATTTACTCTGTATTTATAGCATTAGAAGTTTACTGTATTGGGGTTGTTTAAATCATTTTGCATATCTAGTTGAAATTGTATTTTTTGACATGATGATTTTATCTATCTACAGCTGCAGCAATAAAAATTATACTTAAAACTATGCTGATTGATTATAATCAGTTGTAATCATGTCTTATAATTATGTTGCATTCTAGAACAGGACATTTAAGCACACTCAGCACCCTGTTATACAAAGAAGATTAGCTGTTACTTCTGTGAAATTCTCCTCTCATTGAAATATTATGTAGCTTCACACCATGTTTTATTAAATGTATTGTCCAGTGGCCAAATTAATTCCCCTTTTTGTAAATGTAAAGCATAACAAAGAAATCAAAATAGTCATAATGGTTTGGAATTTCCTGCTTGTAAACAATACTCTCATTAAACATGTACAGCCTGTTCAGCTTGAAAATGGCTATCTATTCAATATTCATTTGATAATAATTAGGTATTACAGAATCGACTGTGCATTCATGAAGTAATATAATTGGGTAGGAAGTTGCATAAGCGATATCTTATGTACCACAGATAACAAGACTGTACATCATTATCCGTGGTTCTCAAACTAGTTATCTGACTTTTAATTATTGCAGTGTTTCACCTTTATAGCGATTAACCCTACATGTAATACTAACTTTAGGTAACAATTTGCAAGGCACTAGAAAGATTCAAAAGGGTATATTGCTTCAACAAGATTTTAAGTGAAGCACTCTTTTGAAGATTGTTCCCAAAGCACTATTTTAAATTGTTAATCTTTTAATTTATATCTTAAATTTATTTGTATTTTAAGTCTATTTTTTAGTTCATTGTACACCGCCCCGAGTCCCTTGGGAGAGTGGCGGTTACAAAATCTAATAAACTAACTAGAGTCTTCACTGATTGCCTTTTTCACAGATCCATTAACTAAAAGGAACTTCTGGAAATGCAACGTGCCTTGCTATGCCTTTGAGAGAAAGATCAATTTTATCTGTGTGAAAATTTCATGACACAGAGATAATGGTCTTCATGTACTTGTGCCATAGAGACAATACTGCTATCCATACACTGTACTCTGTGTCACTCCAGCTACCTCTTTCAAAACAGAACAAGAAGCAAAGGATGGAAACTAAAAGAAATTGTGGGTATTTCAACCCTGGAGGTTTTAAGAAGAAATTGGACAACAATTTGAACAGGAGGTTGGATTAGAAGACCTCCAAGGTCCCATCCAACTCTGTTATTCTGTTACTCTCTTATATATCTAGTAACTAGAAGATGTCTTGACTGCATGTGGAGAAGCCTTTTCCTACTTATAATGACCTGTGTTTTAACTGTGTTTGAGGAACCAATGTGAAGTATCTGGACAAGATATACACTGTCACTTTCACACCCCAAGAAAGCAAATAACCTTGTCTCTGTGTCCCAAAGAGTCATGTCAAGACAAATTAGGGCAACCTAACATTTTGTGGTTCATTTTGTAATATGAATTTGATCATTGCTCATTACTTTTCTTAAAAGATGCAAAACATTTTCAAAATCTGAAATATTGAGGATCAAAATCTGGTCTGTCAGAACATCAACTCCCATAAGTTTTATCAGCCAGCATACTTAAGGATAAGAAATCATGATGTTGCTGAACAAAAAGGTATTGAGGCTAACTAACTGGACTATTCATTTTACATAAATTCTATAAAACTATGCTTATTGAGGATGTGGCTAAACTGAATCCCTCCTTATTAAAAGGAAAAGCCACTTAATATTGTTGCCAAGAACTCCATGCATGCATGTATCCATGTGATCATCAAGAGTTAAATTTCATTCAAGAACAATACTTACTCACTAATCTCTAAAGCCCTAAACATGTTGGGATCAAGACATCTAAAAGAAGACTTTCATGCAGATCTATCTGACTCCTGAATTGTTACCAGAACTACTGTGCCATTTTCTGTAGTTTTCATTGGCATCAACAGGAAGATGTCTTTTTCTCCTGAGGTCCTCATTGACTGGAAATACTTTCCCCTAAGTTTAAATGTCTGACAGTTCTGTTACACTTTCAGAATGTTTGTGGCACATTTTTTGAGATTTTTTTTCATGTCATTGTTGGATTGCTCATTGCCATGGCTCTATTCTGTTTTTTAGTACCATATTTTCTGTCTATGGATGTTCTCAGTCATCCAGGTCATGGATAAAAGTGGTGTTTCAAGAGGCAACTGGACTTTCTTGTTTCTTTCTTTGAAGATGTTTAGCTTCTCATCCAAGAAGCTTCTTCAGCTCTGACTGGATGGTGGGGAATGGAAGGATTTGTGCTCCTTGCAGACAGCTGGTCATTTGCCTTCTTTTGGAGAGTCTTTGAGGCTACTTGGAGGTTTAGCTGTGTCCTAAGGGTCACCTGAGTAATGCAAATGGGTGTGGAGCCTTCTTGGAATTTCTGAAAGGACTGTATTGTCATTGAATATAAATCCTTGTGATGTCTCCCTTGGACAACTCCTCTGATTCTTCCTCAGAGGCCAGTGTGAGGGAAGATGTGGTCATTCCTGGAACATCAGGAACTGGGTTAATTAATGATTCTGATCTGCTGGCAAAAGAGATTTATGGGGGGCTTCAGCTGAAGACAGTTTTCAGGACAGTGAAGAGGAGGAACTGCCTTCTGTAATGGATGCGAGAACACCCAGGGCAGAAAAAAGACAACAGCAAAGGAGATCTGACAGATTACTTGGGAAAAGGCCCTGCCTATCTTGATGGGCTGCACTGGAAAGCTATTTATCATGGCAGGCAGAGAGAGGCATTACTGGGAATGTGTTTGGTTTATAGCTGTGTGTCTGTTCATGTTTCCTGCTTGACTTTGTGCCTTGGAGATTCTGAATTTCTCTTGCCAAGTGAGTTCTCATGGATGTACTTTCAATTTTGCCTGGCAGATTTAAGTTTGTTTGGTAGATTTATTTGTTGGAGCTACTTTCTATTGTTTTATGGGCTATTGGCCAGTGCCTTGTGGACTAATATTGGCCTATTTGTGGCTGGATTTATTTGGGACTGGGTGAAGGAAATTGCTGAGGAAAATTAATAAAGTCCCTAAAAAGCACTTATGTGTGTGTGAGGGTGAATGGGATAGCACAATTTTTCCATTCCCCACCATCCAGTCAGAGCTGAAGAAGCTTCTTGGATGAGAAGTGAGACATCTTCAAAGAAAAACAAGAAAGTTCAATTGCCTCTTGAAAAAGCACCTTTGGGACTATTGTGTTTTCTGTTCTTGTTGTATTGTCATATTTTGTTCTATTCATTTACTTATATACAGAGTCTAATATGCATTGTATGTTAAATAGAATACAAACAATTACAATACAGTAGATATAGTCCTGAACTTACAACTATTCATTTAGTGACCATTCAAAATTACAACAGAACTGAAAAAAGTAACTTAAGACTGTTTTTCACACAATCATTTCAACATCTGTGACCAAAATTCAGAAAAAATGTAAATGTTTCACTTAGCAACATAAATTTTGGGCTTAATTATGGTTCTAAATCAAGGACTACCTGTAATTTCAGATTCAGAATAAATCTGCTGCCTGGTTCTTCTAATAATACTGTCCAACTCATTTGTAGGTAAAATTAGCCCAATCCAAAGAAGGCAACTGTATTTTCTTGGTTTTTCTTTGAAGACATTTTGCTTCTCATCCAAGAAGCTTCTTCAGCTCTGTCTGAATGGTGGGGAATGGAAGGATTTATGCTCCTTGCAGACAGTCATTTGCCTTCTTTTGGAGAGTCATTGAAGCGCTTGGAAGTTAATATGTTGTCCTCAGGGTCACCTGGATAGTGCTAATGGTTCCTCTGGTCTGCAATTTTTTCTGGAAATCCATTCATACTCCCACACCATTCAAGGAGTGCTCATTCCAAATTGCATAGCTAAAAGTCTATAGAGCTTATCAGTCCACCAGTCCCAAAGGCACTTTTTCTGGAGACAACTGGACTGTCTTGCTTTTTCTTTTGAATATGTACTTCTCATCCAAGAAGTTTCTTCAGCTCTGATAGGACAGTGGGAAATGGAAAGATTTATATTCCTTGCAGACAGCTGTTCATTTGCATCCTTTTAGAGGGTCATTGAAGCACTTGGGGGTTTATTTGTGTCCTCAGGGTCACCTGAGTAGTGGTAATGATTCCTGTAGTCTGAAATTTTTTTTCTAGAAATCCATTCAGTCCAGTTGGACTACAATTGAAAGAAAAAAAGGAGCAATCTCTCTAGAAATTAGGGACAATAGGCTTATAATATAGACTTTGCAATGATATAAGAATAGCATCCACAAACAGAGATATCAGTAAGCATTTTGTATTCAGTGGAGATCTTGTTGAGGCTGGTCAGGCAACTCAGCTATGAGTCCCATCTGCCTACTTTAGATGATAAATCAAAAGACTTTTTGTTTTTGTCCTCTTATTAGGATGGGAATTGTATTTGAATATATGGCATGCCCACTGCAATATTGCGCACTTGCAATTTAATTATGCAAATCAGCAATTTGGGAGGTTTTCTTATGTGATCTAACAATTAAATTGCATGGTACAAGGGTTAACTATTTCATCTGTTCTGCCAAATCACTGCTTGAGATGCTGAAGCATCAGTAATTACATTTCTCAATGGCTGGATTTCTCAGTATGCCATTGTAGCAAAAAAAAGAAAGAAAGAAAGAAAAAAGCCCCATCCAGTTGGATATTGATGCATCTTGGGGCACAGGGACTGGGATTTGAAAATGGAATTTGCAGGGCATAGAGTAGAAGGGATTGAGACCTGGAGGCAAAGAGAAAATGTGTGCAGAGGAGAGATAATTGGGAATCGAATGAGAAACCTGGGAATAACCAAGTGCTTGAACATCAGAAAAGAGAATTAACTCAGGCATCACATTGTGCACTCAGTTGTACCAAAAATCAAGGGTTATATGAATATGTTACAGAGAAGAATTTGATCCAGTGAAAGAAAGAAATAAAAACTACTAGGAGTTTCGCAGCACTGAAAGCAAGCAGCAGTACCATGCTGGTTTGGACTCAACAAAGCAAATCAAGGACTAATACATGTTAACAGATTTTAGCAGGCAGTGATTATTTTTCATTTAATTTTCATTTCATTCCATTATTTTGTACATCTGTACTTTATAATATTAACATATTTAGGAATGGTCTGTTTTTCTCCTTTACTTTTGAAAAAATAGCCTTCTTATAAATAAAAGCAATCCTTGACTTACAGCCAGAACTGATTCCAACATTTTTGTTGCTCAGTTGTTAAGTGAGTTTTATGATCATTCTTGTCACAGTTGTCAAGTTAATAACATAGCTGTTAAGTGACTCTGCCTTCCCCATTGAGTTTGCTTGTCAGAAGATCCCAAAATTTGGTCCTTATGACCCCAGGACATTGTAACTGTCATATATATTAGTCATTTGTCAAGCATCTGGACTTTAATCACATGACCATGGAGATGCTGAAATGGTTCTAAGTGTGAATAACGGTCATCAGTCATTGTTTTCAGTATTGTTCTAACTTTGATCACTAAATGAACTGCTACAGGTGGAGAACTACCTATACAGTACGTTTGTTTATTTGCATTGTATACAACCATGCACTTATTTTATTAGATTTAAAATAAACCACCTTGAATTTATAAGAAATATTTCAAATAAAAATGTTACAAAATGTAAATTTATTGGCTTTTTTTTGAGGGTACTTGACTGAGGTATCTATTTACAGTACCTTCCTTACCTACCTAGATTTCTATCTATCCTATCATGACTTAATTTATTTCTGCCAAAGATCTTTGGAGTCTCCATTTCAAATGTGGGTGGAGTCAATTAAAAAGGGGCCAGATGTTCCATATATGCTGCAAACTATGTATAATTAAAAGTAAGATTTGTGGGAAAGGAAAGCATTCTTATACATTACAATTGTGAATTTGTTGCATTTGGAATACCACAGATTAAATCTCAATATATTCACATATTTTGCTGATGTTCTTTTAGTCCAACTAGTTGGACTACAAAATAGAGATGAAGAAGAGTAGAGAAGGCAATTGCAGATGAAGCCACATGTAGATTGAACATAGTCAATGATAGATGAATTAAGAATAGATGGAGTCAGGGTTTACCAGGCCAAGAGGCTAATTTACTCAAGAAACCATCTTGTCTCAATTACAGTATCCATTCCCTTCAGGAAGGGAGGACATGTTGTGGATCGTGTTGTTTAAATAATTTTGATTGGCAGGATCCAAGAAAAAAGCCTTCTTTGTTGTTCACTTCACCCTTTGGAACATCTTACCTTCAGAGGTGAGGTGGGCCACCACTCATCTACAGTAGTCTTTTCTCATGGGAGAAAAGGAAGGAGGAAAATTTATGAAAGTGAATTTATGTCTAAGAATTTTGGTCCCTTGTTTTTGTATTGTATTATTTTATTTTGTTTATTAAAACAAATATTAAAAGTTTTCTAACGTAACTTTATGCCCTAGAAGGTGATATAATCTATTCAAATGCTAAATGGGCTGAGTTGTTTTTAATACCTGGATAGAAGACCACCAGAAAAAGAAACAAATCCTGGACTGCTGACTAGGCTAGAAAGTGAAAATAAGTATCTTGGGGTGGGGAAGGGTCAAAAAGGAGCATATAATTTCTGTAATGTTGCCAAGAAAACTCTATGTATGTATCCAAATAATCCCCAGGAACTGATTTTTGGAAAAAGATATCTAACAAAGTGAGCTGCATGAAAGCTTATGCCTTGAATAATATTTATTAATTGGAAAAGGTGTGACCAGACTCCGGATATGTCCTTATTTTTAGTAAGCTTCAGTTAGGTAAACTGAACTAAATAAATTGAATTAAGAGATAGTAAGAGTTCCACAAATTTCATGGCATAGAATGGATTTGAACCTGGGTCTCCCAAATTCTTCTCCAACACTGCCTCTTATTTCTTCCTGTGCCAGAATCAATTGCAGAAAAATAGAGAAAGGATAAACACAATCAGGGTCAGGAAAAGTTATTCCCATACTATCTTCAGTGAAAAATAGCTATTCTTTTTTTATTATTACACAGACTTAAACTTGATTTTAATCATTTCTGTATAAACAGTTGGCCAGTACAAAAGGGCTCACTATACTATACTGAAACATTGGATTGTAAAAATGTAACCTGATTTAGATGAACAATTATAGTTGTAGAAATACCATGTATAAACCAAAAATGGTTTATATTGATATTTATATATGACATCAGCCAACACTGTTCTGCTCTGCACAGATTGTCGTAAAAGGAAGCTACCCCACGGAAACCCTGAACATCAGATCTGTGAAAAATTTTGAGAAGGGACTTCTTTTTTCAAAAAATATTCAAAGAAGTGGCCACCAGTAGAGTGAAAATACAGTGAAGCTGTCTTGCCACATCGAGCAATAACTTTGCTGGTCTTCTGTATTGCATCCGCACATGCAGTAGATGATCCAATAAAAAAAAAAATGGTCAGCAATGTGGCCCAGCAAAATACTATGATTGGAGATGTAAAAGAGGTAAACCAAGATTTCTGGCACACATCATCACTATGTTCCATTTAGCAGAGAAGAAGAGCTTCCTAAAGCAGAAGTGCTTCTGATAGCTCTGTTGAATAAACCAATGCTTTAGCCACATACATGTCAAATCCATTCATTAGAATGGGTACTGCACAGTTTTCGGAATAGAAAAAGAAAGGCATTATGAGTTTAAAATGAGACCAAGCTTTCCTGATCTGAATCTGACGTCTTCTACTAGAGAGGTGACTTGTGAAAAAAACGAGTATCCATTGTAAGAACAACATCTGAAGGATGTTGATATGTGCTACTGACCTTTACAAAAGCAGCTCAAGATATTCTGACCTTGGACAAAATCAACCACTAAATGGTCACTTTCACCAAAAGCGTTAAAATCAAAGCCCTGAAATTGCTAACTAGAGTTCAAAAATGACATCAGAACAATTGTGTCCAGGATATACATTGCATGCATAGTGAGACTTCCAGTTCCTGAGCTGGCCAGGCAGACGGCATTTCCATATCAATGTTTTCATGTTTCATTTTTGAACTTCAGTTACTATGGTTCAAACTTTAAAATGGAAAACTGGATAGAAGGGAAAGGAGAAAGTTCACCTTTGGAGATGTTAAAGCTCTTTTATCTGCTTTTCCTTGGGTTTTGTAATGCCTTTAAAAATATATTTGAAGCAATAAAGATTATTTCCGTTAATATTGGCTCAGGATGGAATTTGTTTTTAGAAAGAGTTTTTTTTCCCAGTGCTTGAATACATCCATAAAGTGGAATAATAATGAGATCATTACTGATAGTATATGCTGACCCAAAGATAGAGTCCATCCTCTTAAGGTGCTGTTTGAGCAATCATTCTGTCTTGTTTCTTATTTCTTGCTAGAAAAGATTTGAGTCATATGATCCTATACCTTTTGAAAGGCTATAATAGTACAAAGTATGGTCACTAAGTTAACATTTTATCCTTTCATTTAGTGCCTTATAAAAGATAATATATCTGAGATGGTAAAGCATATATAAGACATTGACAACTTTAGCAATAATTGTTGCTTTGGCCAATATTATTTTGTATTAGTTTATAATATAAAATACAAAAATACAAAAGCAAGTAATAGGAAAAGTAAGGGAGGAAAAAGGAAATAGAGAAGTCTAGAGAAGAAGGGAAAAAGAAATAAAAAGCATTGACTTCTGACTCCCTTTGGTACAATAGAATAAGAAATAACATTGAATCTTAACTTTTTACTTTTACATACTAGTATAAACTAGCCATTTCTATAACAACAGACCTATTTAATCAGTAAAACCCAAAACCAAACTTTCATTTTTTCCCACATCAAGCACAAAGTCCAGAAGTGGTTTCCAAGTAGAAACAAAAGTACTTATGTTTTTAGCCATCTCTGCTAACTCCATCAACTTTTGCAGTCATTTCTCCATTGTGGGGATGGAAGTGTCTTTCCATTTTTGTGCTTAAAGTAATCTTGCTGTCATCAACATATATAACATCAATGTTCCAATTTTCTCCCCAAGTCTTCTTCCATTAAACCCAAGAAAAAAGTTTCTGGTTTTATCTTTATATTCACTTTGAGATTCATCTGTGTTAGAATAGGAATCTTTCTCCAATACTTCTTTGGTTTATCACATATCCACTGTAAATGATAAAAAGTCTATCTTTTATATCTTTGGCTTATATTCTTAACTCTTCTAAATAGGATTGTATTGAAGGAAATATAGTCAAAGGTGAGAAAATAAAAAAGCAATAGTTCTGAATTTTCAGCAAAAATGAGCTGATCTCAGTCAAGATTGAGACTTCCATTGGGTGGTGATACTACTGACAACTATATTCTTGGTCCACAGCCATCTACAAGGGTTGAGTTATACTCCTTCATTTAACAACTGTTCAACAATGAAAAAAGTGATTAAGATCAGCCCTTGCAATTATAATCCTCACACATCCTGCTGGTTACATGGTCAAAATTTGGCATTTAGAAACCGGCATGTATTTATTATGGTTGCAGTGTCTCAGAGAAATGTAGATCACCATTTCCTACCTTCTCAGCCACTTTCCGATGAGCAAAGTAAATGGGAAGCCAGACTCAGTTAATAGTCATGTAATTCACTTAACAACTGCAGTGATTCACTTAACAATCATAGAAAAAAAGGTGGGTAAAATTCAGCTACTACTCACTAAACAATCTTCTTGCTCAACAATTTAAATTCATTAACTCAGGGACTACCTGTCCTTTTAACATAATTATTGTTATTTAACTGTTCTTGGATTGATTTTATTGAATAAGTGATTTTAAAAAACAAAAAGTAAACTTACACATTAAAAAAAAAACCAGACCATTTTTCTTGGTGTGCAAAGTAAATAAAGATGGGTAAATAGGTATTTGGGCTGAGTATATTATGTGAAATAGTATAATACGTTCTGTTACCTCCATAGAATATTTTCAGGCCTCATATTATTATCTATCAAAAGCACTACATAGAATCGATTGCAGAAATTATGATTTTCTCTCTGTGTGTATATGTGTTTCCATTTTGTACAATTGTTGCCACATGTTTATCTCAGGGACTCTCAAGACATTGAAAACCATTGGCCAGAAAAGAAAAATGAAAAAAGAATGATAAATTTTGGAATATGGACAAGGCAAATTAGAGCAGTAGCTGCCAACTGAACCAAAAACAGAGCCAAAATGGTCTCCCAGATTGAATGGTCCTGAGGTGCACCAAGGATAAGGTGGTGTGGGACATCTGCCTTGAAGGCAAACAATAAGGGACTGCCACTTGGGTGACGGGGTGAGGATTGACAGTGGGTGGTTGCTGCTAGGAGTGTACCGTTTGTACCAAGAGGTTGGCAGTATGGCACAGCATCAACAGAGAAGGCAGGTGTTATGCAATGATTCACTTCAAATGTCAAATATATTAGATCCACCACTGGAATGATTAAAGAAAAGTGGTTCTGTTGCTTTCTTAAGGACTCACTCACTGCCTCACTCACTTCACTTCCAGGATCTACTATTCTTCTCTCAGGCTTCTTCCAATGGCTGGAAAGGCTAGCTTTTGTTTCCCAGCCTGGATTAGCTGCCATTCTGTTCTATTGTTATTGATGTGGAAGAAATTAAAATTAAAAAAAATATTATTTCTAGTTGATAAGCTGTTTGGTAGCTTCTAAATTTCAGGGATGACATTATCAGTCATTAATAAGGATGATACTAACCACCAAGGAATGGAGAACATGTAGGGTAGAGGGAATCTCTCTTTTTTAATTCTTTTTCCCTCTCTCCCCACCTCTTTCTATCTCCCCTCTCTCTCTCCCTCCCCCCTTCTCTCTCCCTCTCTCTCTCTATTTCTCTCTTTCAGGTATGGAGAACAACACTGATTTCAAAAGGCTCTTGATTTTGCTGCTGTAACTTGCAGAACTAATTGTATCTGGCTGTGAAGTTGCAGGTACATGTTATAGTGTCAAGGTTTACTATCACTATAGGGTTTGTGGAAATGAACATAATTCTTGAGCTGGTTTTATATTATGGCCTAAATTCACACAATTTCTTCACAAACAAAGAGAATTGTTTTCACAGTCTATGAAAAAGACATAGGAAAAGCACAAGTGAGACTAGTGAGCAGTTTTGCCATGAATTTAAATTGGAGGACAATTAGGGTAATATTGTAATCTTACTGTTGAAGGGGACAGGGACATTTTTTATATGGTGAATATGGTTTTTTTTTCCATATAAACTGCTTCTTCTAAATTTGTGTCAATATAAAGTCTAGAATTTTAGAGCTGAAAACTGAAGAATACAGGATTGAGCAGGATTAATTTTCCAGTCTGACTCACTCATATAATACAGCTGATCTCTGAACTTCATAGAATCACAAAATATCAAACTTGGAGGCATTACAATGTTGTTTAGTTAGATAAATGCACACCGAGAAAGATACTTCCTTTGCTCTCAAGTAGAATTTATTCTACTAAGCCAATGGTAGCACTATGTCCTCAAGTTGCATTGGTCTCAGAGATTGAAAAATAAAGGAAGACATATTTACAAAGTCAAGACTATTTGCATATCATCCCTTTTCCTTCTGTTTCACCATCAACTGATTAGGTACAACTAAGAGACCTAGTTATACAATAAATCTATATTTATTGCATTTATTTTACTAGTAATTTAGAGATTGTAGCAGTGAGGAAAAGACAAGATGAAGAGATGGAGGTGGTAGAGATTAGGATGTTGAGGTTCTCTTTAGGAGTGACCAGGATGGACAGGATTAGGAATGAGCACATCAGAGGGACAACTCAGGT
>JANHFJ010008884.1:64508-77338 GCA_032468195.1 Cerberus rynchops
CACGGGAAAAGACCCGAATAGACCCAGACCTGCATACCTATACCCGTGAAAATCTACGAAAACAAATATATATATATCCTTTTTTTCCAATCCTTTTCATCTTTTGTCTCATATTTCCATAAATGTTTACACATTTTAGTCATAACATGTTCATAATTACTACATAGTTTTGTTTTGCATTGTTTTAAATCATTAAATGTTTAATCCACCTTAAGTCTTTCACATAACTGTAATAAGAAATCATTGAAAAATAGACCCTTTGATTGTGAAATCTTATCTTGACTTTATTTTACAATCACTGAGAAAATTGTAGTACTGTACTTCACAATAAGTTAAACATTTATGTTTTCTTGCCTATAGAATGGTTCTTGTGCTAAAGCCACAAATGTGAGTTTGGGCACAGTCTATTATTCCATACTATATTTATTCCATACACTAAGGATAGCCCACCTAATCATTTTTGCAATCTCCATTAATCTTAGCTTTGTCATTCCATAAATATCCATGTCCTCAAAATCTAAAATTGTATCCTTCCAACTTAACATAAATTGTGTCTTGATACATAAATTATCTCTCCCTCTCCTTCCTGAGCAATAAACTCTACTATCAGAAATCTGTACCATTAAGAAATAAATTTATGCTTTCAGTCACCCCAAATATTGGATTTAACTTTGGTAACTGTAGCCTGCAATTAAATGTAATTTCCTGTTGGAAACAACAGAAGGATAGGAATACCGAGACCTTTGTCCTCAACTGGAATGAGACTCAGAAAGGTATTGAACACTTTGCTAATTAACTAATCCCAAAGATAAGGAATGTGTCCAACCCAGTTTTTCACAACCTTGGCAGTCTTGTGTGTGTGGATTTCAATGCTCAGATTCCCTACCATCATGCTGGCTGGGGAACTCTAGGATTTGAAATCCACACCTCTTAAAGTTGCCAAAGTTAAGAAACAGTGGACCAGCTCTGACAAAAAAGACAATTCACTACAGTTTTACTCTTTTGACTTTCCCTGGCAATTGCCATCCATTGCCACTGAGGGAATATTTTTCCCCAAGTAACGAGTGATAAAGAATTATAAAATATAAAATAAGAATTATAAAAATCACTGCAACAATTTCTAGTTGTGATGTACCTTTGTTATGCTGCCCAGGAGAAAAGCAACCACAGATGGATGTAAAACACAGCATCTGATATAAGAAATGAAAACATTTGCCTTCCATGACTGCCTTTATGACAAAATTGCTGTGTACAATTGGACTTTGTGAGCAGCTCAGATCAATGTTATTGATTTACAGGGAAAGGCTTAATTATTTATTTTGTATGTAACTTTATTATCCCTGTTAACTACCGGTCAACTAATGTGTAACATTCTGTTTTCTATCAGGGACACCTGAACATGTTTATTATGTAGTTTTCTCAAAGAAATTGTTAGGAGTGGTAGATCTGTGAATTAAGGTTTATTACAACTGTAGGAAATATTAGTTTCATAGAAATATTAATTTTGGATGGAATTCTTAGTGAAAGGAAGTACTCCTCTGCTTACTTCTTTTGACAAAAGAGGTCTGTGACAGATTTCAAGAAAAATGATGCAGTCTACAAACCAGTGATGGTGGACTGAATAAATCTGAATCTTTCTCTGTGTGTAATTATATATATTCGATTACAGATTACTAATTTATACTCTCTGAAAATAGTGCATAAATATTGGACTAAGGTGGGTCCTTGGACAGATCTATCAAAGTTATTTCGTGTTTTTTTTTGTTTTATTTCTCTCTCATCCCCTTCTCTCTTTGTGTTCCTCCATATTGTAATATATTTAAGAAGTTATCTATGATTCCTAAAGATGCTCTGGGCATATCTGTTTATAGTGCTTGTTTCTCTTTTTTCTTAAAGGACATTTTTACATGTGGAAATAATTGTTCCTTTCTGTTATAAATCACAGAGAAATGCTAGCCCAAAGCTGTTCTGTTATGTGCTTAAAAAAAAAAGGAAAGCAAAACCTGAACTCAGCAAGAAGACTTAAGAGAGAATGAACATGAAATCTGAAATTGTTTTGACAGTAAGGATATAATAATTTATTTCTACAGACTATTAAAGGTCTACTGGTTACATAGAACATGAAATACTTGTGCACACCAGGGAAATTTTCAATTAGGTTCATCCCTTAATTGCAGTGTCTATAATATTATATATGGCACACGCTTGTTCCTTTGTTATTTTATGCTCAGAGTAATTCCACTCTGACCACACAAATATCACCATATGTCTATTGAATCTGTGGTACAGTAGTTTATTTTCCATCACTTTTGTTTGAAATTATGAATTGGCTGAATGAGCATATATTGGTGTCAACTGTAATTACAGGGAAAACTCATCTACATTATGTTAATAAGTGTAAGTCATAACTATGTCTGTATTAATAAGACACAAGTTCATTTCAGTCAACTCATTATGAATTTAATGCCATTTTGATTACTTATGTTGTTTATAAAATTAAAAGAGTATGGAGATAGTTTGCAAATATTAGAATGATAGTTTTAAATATTAGGCTGGCTGTGGGCCAACAGAATGATAACTTTATGGAAAACTTTTAAAGGAGCAAATAAAATTATTTTCGTATTTGGAACAGTTGAATATGCACTTGTTCTTTAATAATTTCTTCTGATATCAGTTGTACTTTTCCTCCTATTTGTCAATCTTAACTCAAGTTGGAGGATTCATTATGCAATAGATTCCTGATCTGATGAGATTATTTATTTCTGATGTTTATTTCTTCCATAATATCTGAGGTTATTTTATAAAGAAAAAGCTATTCAAAATGAAAAATGCTAAAATCAGCAAAAGTTCAATCGCAACTAGGCTGACAGCAATAAGAGCATGGATTTGCATCTTAAAGGAAAAATATCAATAAAACAAGCTAAAATAATAATCAGTGGATAAAGAATTCAGGAGTTTGTTGTCATTTTATATCCTTCTGGCTACAACTGTGATGCTACCTTAATTGCTTAAAAATGTGAACTGTTGGAATCAAAAGACTAATATCTACAACTTATTATAGAAAACATAAATGAATTGAAAGCTTTAAGCCTATTTTTAAGACTCAAAAGTCAACCATCATATAAAGAATAAGTTAGCAATACTGATAAATTAGTAAGGTGCATGTTGTCCTCATGCAGTGCACAATAAGTCCTCTTTCTCAAATGCAGACTCATAAAGATATTCCCCAGTATCTGCTATGGATACACTGTTGTCACTCATATGCTGCTATTAGCAACCACCATGGCCACCACAAAATTCCTCTGGTCAATAGTAATAAGCACCTGAAAGATTTTAATATGCAGGTGAAGAGACAAAGCCAAGGAAGAGGGAAGTCATTGCCATAGCTTGCAATTGTAGTCTGAAAGGACCCTTGATCTCAATGATTATGTCAACCCAAGGAAGTAGAGCAATCCTAAATGCAGTTTCAGAAATAGTGGAGGGGAGAGACATGTTATTTATTTTTTGAAGACATGCCTATCTCTGGAATGTCCAACAATTTGCGGGGAAGTTATGTTTACTGGTACTGTAGTATGGAATTAAACATACTAATCTGTACATAACTGTCTCAATCATAGTTAATTTTTTACCAAAATGGAAGAGTCCAATCTCATCTGAAAGCAGCTGTGCTGTTAACCTCAATTGTTCATCCCAATTGTTCTCTTGTGCATTGATATATCCATTTGGCATACAGCCTGCATTACATCAAAGGTGACTGCAATTTGACTCTTGCACAAAGACCAACCCAGTCAGTGTAAGTGGCCTAACATAGAAAAGAGAGTCCACCACTTGGACTTGGTGCTCTTACACTAAGCACACTAAACAGCTACGGCCCCTTTACAACCTATGGACTTCAATTCCCAAAATTCCTGAGCCAACCAGGAATTGAAGACCACAGGTGATAAAGGAGCAATAATTGTCACCCTTGCTTTAGTATGTCAGTGCCAAAGTAGTCACCAATATACAGGAACCTCATTAGTAGAGATGACTAAATTGACTGCTTTTATTAAAGAAAAAAAACACAATTACTTTTGTTTCTACTTGGAAACCACTTCTGGACTTTATGCTTAAGTTGGAAAAAAATGAAAATTTGATTTTGGGTTTTACTAATTATACAGGTTTGTTGTCATAAAAATGGCTAGTATATACTACTATGTAAAAGTAAAAAGTTGAGGTTTGCTATTATCTTATCCTATGCACCAAAGGGGGTAGGAAGTCAATGCCTTTTCTTTCTTTTTTCCCTTTTCCCTTACATTTTTTCCTTTCCTTCTACCTCCCTTATTTTTCAATTTTCTTTTGTATTTTATATTATAAAATTAATAAAAAAATGTGTTACAGAAAGTTTGATGGAAATTGAGACCTCAGATAAATTTTAAAGATACAAGAAACTGCAGATGTTATATGTCTTCTGAATAATTTTAAGTTGTGCGTATCTAGAAATCATACAATTAGAACACTGTATAATATGACAAAATTATAAAAGAAACTTTATGACTTCCACCTCTGTTCTTTTGTGCCTATGTAATGACATCCCAACAGATTTTATCTTGCTCCCTCCATGTTTTCTCTCTCAAGAAAAACAAAACTATAAGGTGGGATAAAACCATAGAAAGCTTTCAATGTGAAGAAAATATAAGCTCATTTATTCAATGTAGCATATTTTACTTATTATTTTAACACAAATCCTATACTCAACAGCTAAGGGAAAATCTTTCTTCTGCAGCCAAGTACCTTTTGAATGGTCATTGCTATCTCACAGAAACAATGAGAATTAAAAATTGCTACCAGCAGAATGAAGACACACACACACACACCCCCACACAAGCTGGACAACAGAGACAATGCAATCCTTGTCTCTAAAGGCATGACATAGCCAGAATATCTTAAATACAGTGAGAAGATTCTGATAGCTATTTCAGCTGCACAGAGGTAATTAAAACTTCAGCCACAGCTTGATGTTCCTCTTGTGACCTTAGTACACATTCTCTGCATTCACCTGGCCTCAGGGCTCAAAATTGTTTCCTTTGGGATTAGTAATAGAGGAAAACAAGAAATGGCAGCCATTGCTCCAGGGTTCAAATCTCACCCTGCAGCAGTAGTGACATCTTCTTTTCAAATCATGCTTATGATTTGAAAACATCAGCAAACATCAGCAAACACCAAGAGGAACTAGGTTGAGATATCTTTTTCAGACAGTCTTGGGGCAAGTGGTAGATTCTGGCTCTTGAGCATGCCACTAACTTTCTCCAGTTTCAATGATAAATCTCCACTAGCAAGCCCATATAGTGGAATTTTAAAAAAGCAGGTATACCTCTGAAAAAAAAAAACAACCTAATTACGAAGCTGACCTTGCAGGTGATCTTGAGGAAGCTAATAATTCTACCATTGAAGCTTAAGTAAGTTATTATGGGTCAATGCCACCAGAAGGCCTGCTTTGCATGCATGGATTTATCCCTAGGGCTATTGTCTATTTCAGATCTATACAAGAAACCACAGAAAGGAATCTCTCATAGCAGAATATTCCATAGCTGGAGAGTTATGTTTAGATGGAATTATGCCAGAAAGTAGATGGGGACTGAGAAAACAAAATCTATATTTTTCTCCTGTTACCTATTAATAGAGACATGGGGTGGAGAATGTCAAACAAAGTAAGACCATGTATCCTAACAATATACCGTAAACAAAATTCTATAATCTTGCATTAAAGTAGTACATACCTTATAGTATAGATAATATTGAATAAAAGGGACAGATACCACAGAGGCAAGGAGGTAAGGAACCACAATGGCAGCAACAATTCCTAAAGGACTTAATTAAAGATCTCCACTGAAAATACAACTAATTAAAGTTATTGATTAAAAATGTATTTTTAAAAAAAGAGCTTGAAGACACAAACTGGAAATGTATTTTCATAATCTGGTAACCACAATAATAAAAAAGGTCTTGTTTTATCCTATCAAAATGAAACTGTGTTACTTGTGAGACTTCACTGTTCACTATTGCATGTTTACTATCTGAAGTGCTATACAATATGTCAGAGTATTATTTTAGCTTTACAGATGGAGCACTGAAGCAAAGCCATTGAATAATTAGGTTCAAGGTCAAAGCAACAACTAAGATCACTTTTATTTTTCACTCCAAATTGCATTCAGAAATGAAGAGTGCCATGGCAAGCATCAGTTTGCTCACTGAGGCAATCAGGCTGTTTAGCTGATTATTATTTCCCTCAAGTGCTAAGGTTATCTACCGATCCATTTGTATACCACACATTAATTATACTATCTGGCCATTTAACAACCTGCGTGTGAGAACATACATTTTAAAACAAACAGTTAGAACTAAAATCAGACTAAAATCATATATTTAAGCTTAACTTTTCAGAAGGAAATGTACCAAATCCTTATCTGAATCAGGGAAGCTAAAAGGACACTAAGTTTGATCCTTAGTGTACTTCTTTTCAGAAGGAAAAATTTGCATTTTGACCCTTTCCTTTCAAACACTAATTAAAATGAGTGTTTCTCAGCTGGGGGCCCCAGAGACAAATTCCTTAGGTATCTAATAGCACGTGGCCAAATAAAGTATTGTATTCTATTCTATTGTGATTCAAACCTAAGTAGAAATCATGGTAGATCCAAATATTACACTAAGGCAGTGATGGTGAACCTTTTACTTACCGAGTTCTGAAAAGTATGTGCTTTGTGCTTGCCATCTGTGTGCGGCTCCCCCATGTGTGCTGCATGTGCAACCACACCATATTTGCATGTCTATAGCTTTTGCACATGCAATGCACGCATGCTGCACACAGGCACTCATGCACACATAAGTAATCGCGTGTGCATGTGCAGGAGAGCTCCAAAGACCAGCTGGATTTCCTGCTGCAATCGCAAACATGCACAGCAGAGACCCAAAGACCAACTGGGTCTCTGCAATTGTGCATGCATGCACAATCACATGTGCATGGTCAGCTGGAGGCAAGTTGGTGGACAGCTTGTGTGCCCTGCAAGATGGCTCTGAGTGCCACCTGTGGCACCCATGCCATAGGTTCATTATCACAGCACTAAGGTATTATTTTTAAACTGGCATGCTGAACTAACAAGAATAAAATGGTTTATTAAACCAAGTTTACTAAGCTGAGTTTACACAACACCTTCAGTTAAATCTAGAGAAATCACTTTATAATTCATTTATAATATTTGCATTTGTTGAAGGAGAAGATAAATGTGTTTAGGTACAGATCTATTTGGACAAGATGAAGAAATCAGTCACTGGTCAGCAAGCAAGCAGTGACTATTTCTGTGTTCTGCTATTGACTAGAAAGTGCACAGCCAGGCTGGCTGATAGGTCTCTTCAGACTTTACAAATCTAGTAACATATAAACATGTCCACGGTCCATATAGTCCAGCCAGAATCTGGGTCAACTGCATTTTAAACTACATTCAGAATGGCTGAGGAACCAGGAAGGCCGATCATCTGAAAACATGCAACTTTCCATTTTCAAGCACACTGACAGCAGATGCGTTAATAATTGAGGTACATTTTTTTAAAATTTAACCTTACATGGAATGCATTTCATGTTATAAAACAAGACAAAATACAAAATATAAATTTGATATATTATTCCATATGGCCATGTTTTGTAAGCATATGCTCCGAATACCTATAAACCTGATCCTACTCTGCAAAACATCATTAACCATAAATAAACCATAAATCCTGAATCTAAGTCTATACCACAAATTATTATACAGAGCATGGGTGTCTAATTTTCACTTTCCTAGGCTCCACTGAGTGAAGAGGAATTGTCTTGGGCTGCATATAACTGATATAAAATACTGTATTTTTTTGTTCCATAAGACACACCATTCCCCCCCCCAAAAAAATGGGCAGAAATATCTGTGTCTTATGGAGCAAATGTTGATGAATAGCAGCTGGGCTGCGGTGGCAGGGTCCTTTTACTGAATGCTGAACCCTGCCTCTTTGTCATTTCCCGCCTCTTCTGTCTCTTTTCTGCAGTGCAGGAGTCAATAGGCAGAGCTGGCACATGAGAGAACAACTATCTGTGGTCCTTTCAAGCTCTGCCTCCTTCCCTCACTACAGAATATATTTTTTCTTGTTTTACTCCTCTAAACCTAGGTGCATCTTATGGTAATGTGCATCTTATGGAATAAAAAACGTGGTAGTTAATGTATATAAATCACATAACAATGTTAAAATGTTGCTATCTTATGGGGCTGCATTAATAGCTTGTCTAAAGCTGCATGAAGTCCATGGGTCGTGGGTTGGACGCAGTTCATATAAAGAGTCATGCATTGCTAGCAAAATGTTGAGGTCACCCAAATCAATTCCTTCTCATCCCTTTATTTGGGAACAGGCAGCCTGCAAGTAGCAACATTTTGTGCAACTGAATATAGTGTGTGATAACAGATCACCAGCAAAATTGGTATTCTGTCTTTCTCAACCATCGCGGCATATGATCTCCCATTATTTTTTTACATCACCATATGTTGTATTGTTTTATTGTCTGTACATTTTCTTGTTTGTAGGCTGTTCTTTTTTTTTTTTAGTGGCTGGCCTTTGGCTGCAACAATGAACACATTCATTAATCAGATGTTTTACGAGAAACGAATCATTTACACTTTAATTAACACGGAGTCAACAGAGTGAAGTAATCATACTTCTTGGACTACAGCACGTACAAAGAAATAAAAATTATCCTTCTTGAAACACATTTTTTTCTCTATATGGAATGCTTTCTTTCTATTTCAAAAAAATTCTTAGAGAGGCATATTTCAAATATATACTCTTTGAGGATTTCACACAATTATTCAGCCTTTTGGAGCACTGTAACTGTTTTGATGGAATCATAGGAACCATCTACATTTGAATAGCTTGAGGGCAGATGTCTAGCCCTGAAAAATAACAGCAATTAAAAGCTAATTACTAATACCACAGATAGTCCTTGACTTATAGTCATTCCTGGGATCAGAATTTCTGTTGCTAAGGAAGGTGATTGTTGAGTGAGTCATGTCTGATTATACAACCATTTTTGACATGGTTGTAAAGCAAATCATTGCAGTCATTAAGTGAATCACATGATCGGTAATCAGATACAACCTCCCCCCAATTGACTTGTCAGAAGCTGGCTGTGAAGGTTGCGAATGTGATCGCATGATCCTTGGATGCTGCAACTGTTGTAAATACATACTGCTTGCTCAACATCTGAATTTTGATCATGTGGCTGTATGGATACTATGATGGATGTAAGTGTGAGGACAAGTTTTAAGTTACTTTTTTCAGTACCATTGTAATTCCAAACATTTACTAAGTTTGGATTAACTGGATGTCACTGATGCTTGCCTCCTCTTCCTATCTCCTATCTCCTGATTGTAAAGACTGAGTTCAAACATCTCCCACTTCTTTGGATGCCAATTCTGTGCCTTCACATACATTGTGATCTGCAATTGTTATACATATTGCAATTTACAACCGTTGTTTACATATATTGATTTTTCAGGTGTTACTATGGACACATAAGCTAATGGTGATGTTTCAGAGTATAATGGATCCTGCAGAGTAACTCATTGCTTTTATAATCTATCTCCTTGTGTTGGTTGTTGTGCAATAATCCACTGCATTCACATTTTACTGTCAACATTTTTAATATCTCAATGTGGTGATGTGATGATGAAAAATCTGAATTTCTCATTAAACTGGACTGAACTGAAAGTAAAATTTAATAAATTACATTTTTTTTTAAAAAAGTCTGATTTAATTAATTTTCTCTGTATTTTACTTTACAAGTATTTTAATATGTTTATTCAGTTTTTTTTAAAGTGGCAAAATAATTTATTTTCTGTAAATCAGTTATTTTTAGCTGTTTAAAACTTTTAAATGTTTAATTGTTTTAAAATAATTTTCCACCCAGAATCGTTACACATCAACAAAGACCTAAGTGAAAACAAGCTGGAATCAGAACAGCTTATTTAGCCTAGTAATGCTTATTACTATTTTAAAGAAAAAAAGAACTACACAGCAGTGCTTTTGTCAGGAAAATACACATACTTTTCTTTTATGAAATTATTATAGATTTTAAAACAGTTTTTTTTTTTACAAATTTCTGTTAGTCCATCTCTAGGGACAACATCTGGATGAAGTGTGAGATCATCTCTTTCAACATATGATTACTTCTGCTCATCTGCCAGTTTTAGAGCAAAATCTCAGGGTTTTATTCAATCCTTGGGGACTGCAGACTGATATGATACAGCCTACTAAAAGAGTTCAACAGGGATGCATATTTACTCCATCATTACTGAACCTTTACATTCATTGGTAGATTGCCTTGTTAGAGTGGAATTTCATTCTCTCAAATTAGCTGCCAGACACATTTCTCTCCTAATTTATGCTGATAATGCACTAGACTTGTCTGGAACTCTTATAGAAATGAGAGGAACATGTAGATTCTTGGCTTCTCACTGAAAGCAGAATCCCTGTCCATTAATTAAAGAAACTGGTGGGACTTGCCAAAAGAGTTTCAAATTATAAACAGCAAACTTTATAGATCTGTGTGGGGTTTTTTTCTGGATCCTGTTTAGCTGAAGTCCTCTACAGGGTTGTGGTGATTGCAATCTATATATTTAAGAGGAGACTAGTTCTGTTCCTTGCTTCCTCATTAGCCTAATAGGTTTCTATGTGAACAAGATGCCTTCTGCAGTAAGGAATTGCATCTAAAGAGACTCTTCAGTGTTTTAGATTCTTGAAAAATGCATGGCTCTGCAGCAGTGGTGGAATTCAATTTTTTTACTACGGATTCTATGGGAATGGCTAAGAGTCATGTGACTGAGTGGGCAGTTTCTGTAAGCAGAGCAATAAAGATTAGGCTAGAAACAACACAAGAATGTTTCTTTCCTGTCTTCCTTACAGGATTAACCCTGTAAAGTGGAAAAAAAACAAAAGGAGTTTTTTTTTTTCCTAATAATTGGTTCTCCAAACTGCTTGGAAAATTTACAACCAGTTCTAGTGAACCAGCTAGAACCTGCTGAATTTCACCTCTGCTCTGCAGTCTAACAATGAAATAAAATATGGGTCCCCGAGCTAGTGTACTCACCCTTGAACCTCTTCCATTGAATTGGAACTGTATGGATTTTAAATGCCTCAGTGCAGTCTAAGAAAATGTGCAATTTGTTGCCACTTTGAAGGTTGCTAATATCATGTGTGCAGATAATCTCTGTAAATTGTGCAGGGATGCCTAATTCAAAGTTTGCAACCAAATCTGTGACCAACCAAATAACATTAAAAAAGATGCCAAGACATTACTATTATAAGAAAGGTTTATTAAACTAATCCCTGTTCTTAAAGTTCCTGGTATTCCCTTCCTCTGCCTAGAATTAGTAAGGATAGAATCACTTTGTTTGTTTGTTTATTATTTCCTTCCTTCATTATTTTTTACAAACAACTCAGAGCAGTGAACATATCCAACAGTGAATATATCCAACACATCTTGTTCCTCCTATATCCACAGCAACCCTGCGAGGTTGGTTGGGCCGAGAGAGAGCCACTAGCCCAGAAACGCAACTGGCTTTCATGGCTAAGATGGGACTAAAACTCACAGTCTCCTGGTTTCTAGTAGAGTACTTTAACCACTAGATTCTAATAGCACCTTTAACCACTAGATCACTAATCCCCATGCTGGCTGAGAAATTATGGAAGTTGAAGTCCACAAGTCTTAAAGTTGGCAAGATTGGACACTCCTCACTAAATCTATATGACACACAAGGGACTTGCTCTGGAAAAAAAAGAGCTGCTATCCCCTTTCGTATTCTCCTTTCGTATTCTCTGAACTGATGGGATGTTTGGCCTGACTTGAGGAAAATTAACTAGGAAAAGATGACTATGTGTGTTTACAAACTTCAAAGAACTTAGAAGAAGAAGGAAAGGATACCAAGGGAGTAAATGGGGAAAATCCCATCTCAAGAATAGCATGGGTGATTAACTTATTCAGGTCAGGGTGAGACATTTGTTAATTTGCACCTTGTATTTGTTTGGCCATAGAGAAAAGCTACTGAGGAAGAGACAGGTTGTTCAAGCAATTTTCCTGATATTGATTTACAAATGACAAAAAAAGGTAACTCATAGGACATCAAGTCAGTACATATACAGTATGTGGATGTGTACCCACCTATAAACAAATAATAATTCATTACATTTTCATACTGTCCCATTCCATTGACTTTTTGTAAGTATGCAAGATATTTTTAATAGTTTTCTCAAAGTTGCCACTATATGTCAATTTTGACAAAAGTGATGGGGAACTTGCTAAATGCTAAATTATGGTTTCTATCAACTATTATCTTCTGCCATGATGGTGGATGCTGCTTGCAGCAATACTTGTTCATTTTACCAATCTTGGTAGGCTGGAAGGCTGTGTCAACCTTGAGCCAGTCAGAATCAAACTCCTGGCAGTGGGGCAAAGTTAGCCTGCAATACTGCAATCCAAACACTGTGCCACCATGGCTGCTACATGGTGGGATCCCTGGTGGGATTCCAAACAGCATTTGGAATTTGGAATTTGAGGGAGGGGTTCTTCCCTGCCGCCTTGAAAGAGGCGGTGGTGAGACCTCTCCTCAAGAAGCCAACCCTGGATCTGGCCTCGTTATCTAATTATCGGCCGGTCTCCAACCTTCCTTTTTTAGCGAAGGCTGTTGAGACCGTGGTGGCACGACAGCTTCCCCAGCATCTGGATGAAGCTTTGTATTTAGATCCCCTCCAATCGGGCTTCAGGCCTGGTTTCAGCA
>JANHFJ010008888.1:0-17092 GCA_032468195.1 Cerberus rynchops
GATCCTATTATCATATGTGGTTGACATGCCCAATGGCAAGAAAATTTTGGACAAAGATGCATACATGATTAGAAAAAATGATTAAACCACACATAGAGCTGAAACCAGATTTTTTTTTATTGGGCATGACACTAGAGAGTTATAGTAAAGAAAATGCTTATTTGATAATACATGTATTAACAGCGGCGAGAATAGCATTGGCACAGAAATGGAAACTGCAAGAAATACCAACGGAGGGGAAAGTGATTAAAAAAATAGTAGAATGTGCAGAAATGGATAGATTGACTATGGAAATATAAGAAAAAGATATAAATGAATTTAATAAGAGATGGGAACTCTTGTACCAATGGTTAAATAATAGAAATAAGAAATAGTTAGGAAAGTCTGATATGATGGGTAAAAGCAGTATAGAGAGAGAAGATAAGACATATAGACTATTGCAAAATGTTATATTTTATTGTATGATAGGATGTATAAAGATATGATTGTATGGTTTGGATATATTAAGGCAAATATGGAATGTATGGGAGGAAATATGTACTCACTTAAGCGACGCATGAACTGATGGATGATGTAATTGATTTAGAAAATGTAAAATAAAATACATATATTTTAAAAAAGGATGTTTGGAAGCAATACATGGATGCATATTCCAAAAGCAATCAAGAGAAAAGGCCAACCAAAGGCTAGAAAGCTCAGGTTTATGGGCTATGAACCTGGCTAAGAGCTATCGCTTCAGCACTGGGAGCAAAAGAATAGTAATTTCCAGGTCTGCTAGCTTTGCTGAGCATAATTGGAACAGAATTGATGCCAATTTTTGGAACGATCCATTTAGTGACAGTAACTCACTTAGTGACAGTAACTCACAGTGACAGTATCAGTGTTCAGGAAGGAAAAGCTGAAAAGCTAGAAAAGGAGTCAGAAGATGATGACACAGATATGAAGCAAGAGAAGGTTGAAACACAGGAGCAGTCAATGCCATGCAGGTCAGAGTGATGGAACAAGGGGATTCCACCTGACAGATACTCTGCTAGTGAAGTAAAAGTCTGTAATGTGTGATATGAGCCAAGGAACTATAAGGAAGTATTGGCACTACCCAAGTTGAGTAAGTGAAGTGGAAATAGGCCATGCAAGAGGCAATGGAATCCATGGATGAACATAAAGTTCATCCTCTGATTTTGCTACAGGGCTGCAAAGCTGTACTAGGATGTAAATGGGTGTACAAAAAGAAAGTATTACCCAATAATGAGGTCCAATATAAGGCAAGGTTAGTGGCACAAGGTTTTTCACAGATGAAAAATGTGCAGTATGATGATGTATTCGCACCTACGGTAAAAAGTAAGTAAAAACTATAAGGTTGGCACTAGCATTGGCAGCAGCACATAACCATAAAATTTGGTATTTTGATATAACCACAGCATTCCTCAATGCAAAATTAGAGGAAGACATTTACATGGTTCAAGCACCAGGGTATGAAAGTAAAAAGACTAACACTTTGTATAAATTGAACAAGGTCATTTATGGGCTGAAGCAGTCAGCCAGGAATTGGAATATCTATTTAGATACGGCATTGAAGGGTCTTGGATTCAAGAGTTGCAAGGCTGATGGTTGCATATACACTGGAAAGTTAAAAGGAGGGTATTGTCAATTGTTAGCATTTGTGGATGATCTTTGCTTCATTGCAAAAGATGTGTCACAGGTAAAAGAATTTGCTAATCAGTTAGAAAAAAGGTTTGAATTAAAAAATTTGGGTGAAATACAAAATTATCTTGGTGTAAAGATACAAAAAACTGAGAAAGGTGGTTATGTTCTCAGTCAAAGAAAAATCGAACAGTTGTTGGAGAGATATAACATGGATTATAATTCTGCTCCAACACCTATGCGCCTGTGATCAAGAGATATATCAGTCAGAAATAGAGTCTGTTATATTTGTCACAGTAGTCCAGATCAGACATAGCTTGTACAGTAAGCATCTTAAGTCGCCTCACTGCTGCACCAAAATAATTGCATTGGATATATGTAGAAAGGATTCTCAGGTATATGAAGGGAACTCTGAATTTGGATCTTCAAATGCAAGTGTCTGAAGAATATTAAGTTATTTGGTTTTATGTCTATTCCAGTTATGAAGGGAGGAGTGTCAGTGTAGATGTATTCATGAACTGGAATAGGAATAGCAACAAGTCAGCCAATGGGGGACTGTTTGGTATTTGAAACGTAGTAGTTGCTGTGTGAGCCACAAGAGACTGTCTGGAATCTGGGTGTGGCTTAGCTTAACTGTTCTATATATTAGAGTTAGAGTGCAATCACATTGCTTGCTTCCATTTCTTGCTTCCATTTTGTACTCACATTGGAAAAGCCTGCATGGATATTGTATACATGCATTATGTGCTATATTATTATATGTAAAGAAACTTCTTCTATTTAATGAATCCTGCTGAATTATTTTACTGTGTGCTGGCTGGATTGCAACAAACTCTGGCACCTTATATGTTGGAGGTATATGGAAACCTTATGTGTTGTTTATTAATAATGATATTATTGTGACAAATTGTCACATCAGATACTGTGATGTTACTTATACTTCAGTTCATTTTTAAATACTTTTTTCCTTAACCTGTTAATTACAGCTGAAGGACTGAAAAAATAATATACAAAATGTTTCTGGAAAATTAATTGTATGTTATGAAGTTATTGTCAGGAGCCAGCCCATTCCATTTGTACCTCAAGGATTTGTGGGAGTGAATCTCATACCTTGAATGAGTATTCCATGTTATCAACCATCACCTGCAGTGTGGGGATATTCTGTAAATACTGTAGGAGATAACCAGGTTGACCCCTCCCTTAGGCTCAGCCTGTCATCTCCTAAAAATACATGTTTTACATCTTACTGACTTCATATTTGAACTAGACTCTAGAGTGCAAGTTTCTATTTATCTGTTTTAGAACTAAAATTCAGAATAATTCATAAGGCCCCTAGTAGAGAGTATAAGTTTGTGACTTAATTCTCAATAACTCTCAATATCATCACAATAATGTATTTATTGATTTGTCTCATACTTTCAAAATACTATTCTGTTACTGATTTAAGTAAAAAAATTGAAAATGCTAAAACTTACAAAATAAAATCAAGTTTTTAAAACAATCTAATTAGATTAAAATTATGTAGCTTAATATTTAAAAAATGGTTCATTTTGGATCAAATGGATCATTTCCTAAATGAAATGACATTTAGGAAATGATCTTGAGATCTTAGAACTCTTCTCTGTAAAGGGTACTTTGAAATAAGATCTTTGGAATGATGCCCCAGAATATTACTGTATAGATCTGTTTGAAGGTACAGAGGTGAAGAATTAAAATATAACATTTAAAAAATATTTAAACTTGCATTGTGATTGCATCGCATTGCTTATCTATAAATGTTATATTAGGAAATTTATCATTTGGACTTTTCTGGTATTTATATTGTAATGGTATTTGGGTATGACCTTGAGAAAGAAAGGAAAGAACCTCAACTGCATAATGGGCAGAGAACAAACTTAAACAGGATCCACCCTAATTTACCACCCTAATGAGGTGGTAAAAAGAGACACGGGGGATTTGTACTTTCAGGTTTGTAAGATTCTGTTAATGTAGTCTTAGACCCATGATGGCGAACCTATGGCACGGGTGCCACAGGTGGTACGCAGAGCCATCTTGCTGGGCACACAATCTGTCATCCAACTTACCTCCAGCTGAGCATGCACATGCGATTGCGCATGCACGCATGCACGATTGCAGGGACCCAGCTAGCCTTTGGGCCTCCTCTGTGCATGCGCATGATTGCAGCAGGAAATCCAGCTGGTCTTCAGAGCTCTCCTGCGCATGCACATGCAATTGCTCATGTGTGCGTGCCTGCATGCAGCATGCATGCATTGCATGTGCAAAAGCTGCATGCATGTGCAGTTGCACATGCAGTGCACATAGAGGATCTGCACACAAGTGCGGATGACACATGCAAAGCACATACTTTTCGACACTCGGTAAGTAAAAGGTTCACCACCACTGTCTTAGACTAAAGTAGGATTGGTTCATCTTGTTATATTTCCTATCTGAGTTACTTAGAACAGCTGAGAATATAAATTGTAAGCAAATTCTTTACATTTGGAAATACTAAAGTGAAAGTTGGAAGTAAGTTTAGCTGTAATTTATCCCATTTCCAAACTATGTTTAGAATATTGGGATTATGAAACATAATTATTTCACACTGCTTAATCTTCCCTAAAATGAGCATATTATTAATTGCAGTAGAAATGTATAGTTCTTTATTTGTGTAGTTCTTTACTGATTTTAGCAGCTGAAATAACTGTGGACTTTACCTGATCTCAGTATTTTATAAGGCTTGATTGTTAGTTTTTGTGCTATGCTAATAGTTTTTATCTTCTCTTCTCCATTACAACTGATGCTGTTCAACTTTACACAAATTTAGGATGATCTTTTAAATTAGTATAAATGTATTTGTGTGACATAAATTTTAAAAAGCTTTAAAAATCTTGCCAAGAAAACTGTGTGGACACATCTAACCAATCACCATTAGTCAAGAATGACTCAAAGATGTTTATTTATTTTTTACTAAATGTAGCATCTTTTGCTCTATCATCCCTTCATTTGCAAATAAGGCTGGTCTTTGTTCAAATTTAATATTTTGTAGTTTAAACCTAGTTCCATGAAACAGAATTATAATTAATATGCATAGTATGAAAGTTGGGAATAAAGTATTTAAAAGTTAATATTTAAGCAAATCTTTAACAGTTATGATTACTTTTGCTAAAGCAAGAATTTCTATACTGTCTGTTGTATAAAATGCCAATTATATTATTCAAGATTTAAAAATGAGGCAATGGATTAAATATTAAGGTTTCCAAACTTCAGGAATTTCATGAAATTCTAAAGTTTTCTTTGTTTACATTTTTCCAGGTGATTCATGGCAGGGGACGTGGAAGGATTTAGTTCCTCCATCCATGACACCAGCATCTCAGCTGGGTTCAGAACACTGTATGAGGAGGGATTACTACTTGATGTCACTCTTGTCATTGAGGAGCACCAATTTCAAGCTCATAAAGCACTTCTTGCCACTCAAAGCGATTACTTCAGGATTATGTTTACTGCTGATATGAGGGAACGAGATCAGGACAAAATTCACTTAAAAGGACTGACAGCAACAGGCTTTAGCCATGTTCTCCAGTTCATGTACTATGGAACTATTGAACTGAGCATGAGCACTGTTCATGAGATCCTGCAGGCTGCCATGTATGTTCAACTTATTGAAGTGGTGAAATTTTGCTGCTCCTTTCTTTTAGCAAAAATATGTTTGGAAAACTGTGCAGAAATTATGAGACTTTTAGATGACTTTGGTGTAAACATTGAAGGAGTAAGAGAAAAACTGGATTCCTTTTTGTTAGAAAATTTTGTGCCTCTCATGGCCAGACCTGATTTTTTGTCCTGTCTCAGTTTTGAAAAGCTTATGACTTATTTGGATAATGATCATCTGAGCAGATTCCCAGAGATAGAACTCTATGAGGCTGTTCAGACTTGGCTGCGGCATGATAGAAGACGCTGGAGACATACTGACACCATCATTCAGAATATCAGGTTTTGTTTGATGACACCATCCAGTGTTTTTGAAAAGGTTGGTGCATTTGAAAGCAGTAGATAGCATTCATGTGTTTAGGGAAGCATGTTATTCATAGGCAAAATTCCCAAAATTAGTTGAAGGGAAATGTAAATATTTTAGAAAGTGGAACCTTGAAATCATGTCTGAAATGAATGCCGTTTTAATTTTAAAGCAAAGTTTCCCAGTTACAAGCTAAAAGAATTTACAACCAGAAAACAGGTAGGTTTACAGCTTTTTCGATTATCAATCAAAGTGAAAACCATTCAGTAGTGAAAAACCTTCAAGACTGTTTATGAATAATCAGTGAAATCTGTGGTTTATGTATTGACATGGCACAGCTGTGGAAGTCTTATAGATTTAAAAATATTAGTGCTAGAAAAAGAATCAGCATTTATGTTTAGATGTTGAACTTGATTTATTGATCTGATATGTATCCCATTTGTACAGGAGCTCATAGCGTTCCCTCCTTGGCTTTATTTTGTTGGTTCCGACAGATTCAATGCAGGATCTATAATTTTAAAAAAATAAGTACTGTTTTTATTTTGATTTTATAAATATAGATGTGAGGTACTAAGTTATAGTTCTCTTTTCTGTTCTCTGGGATATAAATTGTGGTTCCTCTTCCAGCACTATTTTTCTTCAATGGCAGAGCAGTGGACATTATGGTAGGTGTTCTCTATGTTGGGATTGATACAGATCTTTGAAAGCTATGGTTGTTGGGAGTGTAAGAAATAACTTGAATCAATTAGGAACTGGTTTATTGACTAGGTTTACTAATTAACATATGACTTTAAGAAGTTGAGCACAGTTTGACTTTAGAAAGAATCTTTAAATTGAAAAGGTCAGGACAGAAAATATTTAAAAAATTAACCAGATAGAATATGAATAAGGGCAAAGCAACAGAAAGTAAGGTCTGTACAACATATGTAATGTTCCTTAAGCAATTAAATATAAATGATTAAATTAGGCCAACTCTTAAGAATTTCCTCTTTATGTAAATAAAGGATGGGTCTTCTGTGCTTGGAAGGCACAGAGGTTCAGCGGTTAAGATGCTAGGTTTGGCTGGAAAGTCAGCAGGTTTGAGTCCTGAGCACCAAGCAATCCCATCCTCACCCCAGCTTCTGTCAGCCTAGCAGTTCGAAAGCATGCAAATGCAGGTAGATAAATAGGTACCCATTTTGATAGGAATCAATAGGTGTCATGCTGGCCACGTGACCACGAACATTTCGTGGGACAGTGCTGGCTTAAAGGTCTTCAAGCGCAGATAAGCACTGCCCCCCAGGCGGCAGTGACTAGTGGAGTAAAACATTCTGCGGAGACATATTCTGTAAGTCCATTTGAGGAACCTTGGTTCAAATATTGTCTTATGATCCACTGTTTCAGCATTTAAAAGTTATGAGAATGAGAGTTTTAGTAGTATATAGATAGGTGTGGAGAAACCTTAACTTTTAAGATATTGCTGGTCTACGATTTCAGGACTATTAACATACCTGAACTGTTGAAAGAGCTGCTGGGGTTTATAAGCTAGCATATGTAAAGAGCTGTAAGCTTCCATATTCACTAATAGGAATAGATTTTATTAAAGCAAACCCTTCTTAAATATATCTTCTATCAATACATACTTATTTTACAGTTTTAATTAATACATAAAACTTCTAAAATATGTAATCAAATATAAATTCTGTATAGATAGTCCTTGACTTACAATAGTTCGTTTAGTGACCATTTGAAGTTATGATGGCACTGAAAAAAGTGACATGGCCATTTTTCACACGATCATGGTGGCATCCCCATGGTCACGCAATTAAAATTCAGATGCTTGACAACTGACTCCAATTTATGATGGTTGCATTGTCCTGGGGTCATGTGATCACCTTTTGCAACATTCTGATAAGCAAAGTCAATGGGGAACCCAGATTAACAGCTGTATTAGTAAGAACACAGTGATTCATTTAAGGACATGACAAAAAAGGTTGTGAACTGGGGAAAAATTCATTTAACAACTGTCTTGCATAGCAACAGAAAATTTTGGGCTCAGTTGTGGTCATAAGTTGAGGACAAACTACTTGCTATTCAGCTGCCACTAATACACAAATATAATTTGTAAAATTGAAGTTATCTGAACTATAATAGTGTACTATGAACTATAATAGTTAACTATAATAGTGTAAAGATGTGTTAACTGGCCAGTTTCCTCTTAATACTGTATCTATAAAATTATTGCACATGTTAAAATACGTAACATACTACAAAATCCATGTATATTTTGATAAAGTATGAGTTAAATGAAACTTAATAGACGTAGTTGACATTAAAAGCAAATTTTAGAACAAAGGGAGTCTTTCTTACTGTATTTTTGTTTATATGTTAAGAAAACACACACACAACTCCTCTTAGATTATGTATTTTGAGCTAAAAATGAAATAATTACATCCTAAGAGATCAAGCTAAGTAACCAACAGTATTACAAGTATATTTTCCAACATTTAACTATAATGCTACATTGACTTTTAAAAAAATAAATATTTAAAAATAAATACTATGATTGCTGTGTACTGTAATCATTGGTTACAAATATTTGAATTGATTAAAGCACTGAACTTTGTTTTCCATATATGATATTTGCTAATTGCATCATTCACTTTTAGATACTGTATTTATATCTGTTTCATCCTTTGGTATCCTGTTTTATTTTTTTTTCTTAGTGCATCCATTTGTATCCATATTGTTGTCCTTCATCTCCTATCTGCAGTGTATACTTAGTCTCATTTGTACAAGTAGTCTTCACTTAGTGATTGCCCTGTTTAGTGAACATTCAAGGTTATGACACTGCTGAAAAATTAACTTTATGTTTGGTCCTGACACTTATAACCTTTGCAGGATCCCTGCAATCACATGATTGAGATTCAGGCACTTCATAACTAGCGGGTATTTACAACTGTCACAGCGTACTACAATCAAATGATTGTCATCTATACACTCACAGTTGGCTTCTAACAAACTTGGCAGAATTTGGCAGTGAAATTGCAAATCTCAATCACATGATGTCTCAGTTAAGCCATGTGATTTGTTTAATGACTGGTGGAAGTGAGTTGATAACCCCTAAACAATAGAATTGTAGATTCCAATTACCATAATTATGCAAGGACTATCTGTAATAACTTTTTGTCCAGGGATGTTGGCCATTTTTTTTCAAAATGCTTTGCTTCTAGCACCATCTCTTTTATCCTAATTTGTTAAATAAAAGGTATCTTCATATGCATGTTTTGAGTGGGTGGTAAAAGAAAAGGAATAAGGTGATAATGCTCAAACTAATAGTTGGTAGCATTTAGACCTAGAATGACAATAAAGGATTCTTAAACAAATAATGACAAATTAAAAGTTCAGAACCTTCATTGGCAAAATATACGTAGAAGAAGGAAATGCTTCCTTTTTATGAAGTGGATGCTGTTAAAAAAAGGAACTTGGCGTGGACCAAACAAAACTGTTTTAAAGACTTATTACATAAATTGATTTTTCATTTGCTTCTGTGTTCAGAGTTCATGTTTTATGAATATAACAGGTAGCCGGTTCAAGCAAAGACCCATGTTGTACACTAATAAATAGAAATTTTAATTTAAAAAATTTAAAAATGCAGTAGTCTTCATTTAAATATGGTAATTGGGACTGGCAACTCTGTCACTAAGTGACTTGGTCATAAAGTATGACATCTTATATGACCCTGCTGGCTTATAACAGCAATTGTGGTAGTTCCAGTTGCCATTGTTAAGTGAATTACATGCAGTTACAGCATCCCATAGTCATGTGATTGTTATTTGGCTTCCCATTGATGGAGGCTGAAGGTCACAAATGGCTATGATGCAACCCTGGGATGCTGCAATGTAATTGCATGACACCTATAATCACATGACAAAAGGGATGCTGTGACAACCACAATTACAAGGAACATTTGTAAATCACATTCAATACCATTGTAATTTCAGATTGTCGCTGAACAAATGATCACCAAGTGAAGACTGCCTGATTTTTGCAGGCCCTAATCAATAACTATGTTGTTAAGTTAATGTAATGTAATTGGAGAACTTGCCTCAATGTTAGACTTGACATTAATATTCTGTAAACAATAGAGCTTTGGGTAATTCAGTATTAGTATTAGGGAATTCATAATTGGTGATGCTGTTACTATGTTGAACTGCATAAGTGAATTAGTAAAATACAAGTTTGCATTTTAGTTGATATGGTAATTTTTGTATTTTAGTTTAGGGCCTGATAACTTCTGAATTAGAATTTCAAAGGCATGTTCAGAGTACTAGATATTTTAATTAGTTTCTTCTGTTGCACATTTTTATGGTCTTGGAGAAATAGAAATAAAAAAATGGAAAATGGGATTTTCTTTTTTATTGAAAGTATTGGTATATTAAAGATATAAATGGTAGAAGTTAATTATGAAGAAGGCCAATCTAAAATTGTTACTTTAAAAGAATGCCTAAACAAATCAGTGTTGGGATCTGTCATACTGAAAATGAGAAAAAAGTTCAGTGTTGCCTATAACCATCTGAATTGTACAATTCTGAATAATTTTGTTGAAGAACAGCAAAGTAGAAGTGACACTTTGACCAGATTATTTAACAGCTCTTCTGGTAGTAGTACTAGTAAATCTTAAAGTATTTGTTTCATGGGTTCCCTTAATTCAGGAAATTAACCAACTTAATTTCTGAACAATTTTTCTATAATATTTTCATGCTACATAAAAGCCATATATAATTTGGGGCCAACAAAGGACTACCTTTCTCTAACAGTTGCTGCACTTTTCCCAGATGGGCCAGGTGTTATGGTGGGAAGGATCCCAGCATGAGATATTCTTTGTAGATCTGCCTACTTTGAAATACTTTGAAATACTCTGAGGCAAGGATAGCCCTCATACTCATGGACTTCTAGAAGCAAGTGAAAATATAACTGTTCTTAAATCCTGGGGTATAATTATAACTAGCAAGTGTATATTTGGTAAATTGAACATTATTTTTAATATTAATTTGAGATTGGACTACTATTTAAATTATATTGACTTAAATTGCATGTTATATGGTAAATTCTGTAAGCTAGTATCTAAAATACCTAGAATCTGCTTAGTTTCAAAGGGTAGATGCATCTTGAAAATAAATATATGTATTTTACTCTATCCTTAGGTGAAAACTTCAGAATTTTATCGTTATTCCAGGCAGTTGCGGCATGAAGTGGAGCAGGCTATGAATTATTTCCATAGTGTGCATCAACAGCCTTTGATGGAAATGAAATCAAATCGCATTCGTTCTGCCAAACCCCAGACTGCAGTATTTAGAGGAATGATAGGACACAGCATGGTAAATAGCAAAATCCTTCTCCTGCACAAGCCAAGGGTCTGGTGGGAGTTAGAAGGCCCACAAGTACCTTTGAGACCAGATTGCCTTGCTATAGTTAATAATTTTGTGTTCTTATTGGGTGGGGAAGAATTGGGGCCAGATGGTGAATTTCATGCTTCCTCCAAGGTATTCCGATACGATCCAAGGCAAAACTCTTGGTTACGAATGGCAGATATGTCTGTGCCACGGTCAGAATTTGCTGTTGGGGTTATTGGAAGATATATCTATGCAGTAGCTGGAAGAACAAGAGATGAAACATTTTATTCAACCGAACGATATGATATTACAGAAGATAAGTGGGAGTTTGTAGATCCTTATCCAGTCAATAAATACGGACACGAAGGAACTGTTCTTGGCAGCAAATTGTACATCACTGGTGGAATAACATCATCTTCTACATCTAAGCAGGTGTGTGTATTTGATCCCAGTAAAGAAGGAACTGTGGAGCAGCGAACAAGGAGGACTCAAGTAGTGACGAATTGTTGGGAAAACAAATGCAAAATGAATTATGCAAGATGTTTTCACAAAATGCTTTCTTATAATGGCAAGCTTTATGTTTTTGGAGGTGTCTGTGTAATCCTGAGAGCCTCATTTGAATCTCAAGGCTGCCCTTCTACAGAGGTTTATGATCCAGATACTGATCAATGGACAATTTTGGCTTCTATGCCAATTGGTAGAAGTGGCCATGGTGTAGCTGTTCTGGACAAGCAGATAATGGTTCTTGGAGGTCTTTGTTACAATGGTCACTACAGTGATTCAATTCTTACTTTTGATCCTGAAGATAATAAATGGAAAGAAGATGAATATCCAAGAATGCCCTGCAAACTTGATGGGTTACAAGTTTGTAGCCTACATTTTCCCGAATATGTGCTAGAACATGTTAGACATTGTAGTTAAAGGACTCAAGAAGAAAGTATTCATGAGAAAAGCAGATTAAAGTAGAGGGAAATAAAGCAAGTTTAATGTTATTGACCTGTGTAATATACATCTTAATAAAGAAAAAAGTGTACACGAATGTATTTACAAAGTTTATTACGAATAACTGCAGTTTCATAATGATTAAATTTTTTTACAGATTATATGGTCTGAGAAGGAAAAATAAAATATGTTCTTCCATTTTATTTGTTGTAAAACCATAATAGATACACATGAACACATGTCTCTGTAAACAAAACTTTGTGGTTCAGAAAGTACTGGAGCATACTGTTTTTGAAAGGTGGTTTAAAAGCAAATGTATTGTGGATTTTAATTTCTTAAACAAGTGAAAACTGGGCACCATTTCTAGAACAGATTCTCTTCTAATATAGCAGTGCAAAGGGCCTTTTATTTTAAGTACATTGTTTTTTCAATATTTCTTTTTCACTTTTATGCCCCCTGAACAAATTGAACACATCATCTTTTGATATTGGTCGCAGTTTAAAAGTTTTCTATTTTTATATGATTTTCCTTAATTTTATGCAATAGTTCCACTTAGTCTTGTTGAAAAATAAGTTTCTACAACTAATTTAAGTTTTTTTAATGAAAATTCTAAACTGCCTTTAATTGTGTGTGAATAAAATTTATGTATAAAGTATGGTCAAGATAAAATGCATATTTTTATGTGCAGCTAAAAATCTATTTTTAGTAGTGCACGGATATCAGCCATAGCTATAGAATTTTAGCTGTGATGATAACCTTTCATATTCATTGGATAATTGAAAGGTTCAATCTCATTAATGTATATGCTGAGTGATGGAGTAATATTTGAACTCCTTTTAATGCAAATAAGGAAGAAAATGAAGAAAGTGTATGTATTTTTTTAAAGATTTTCCAAGTTTATCTTCTTAGTACTTTCCCCCCAAATACTTAACAGAAATGTATATACGGTAATAAGCATAAAATCTGCTCTCTATGAGCAGATAATTTTCTCCAAGGTATTATCAGCTATTGGCAAAACCATTTCCTTGCACTGATTAAACTGTGGTACTTAAAAAGAGAGATTTGACTGATTCAGCATTATTTCAGCAAACTTGAAAATAATATTGGTTTTACTATTTCTAAATAGGTGGTTGGCCAGAGAAGGGATCCTGTATCCTTTGAAATTTTGTTGTACTACAACACCCAACCTCAATCAGCAAGGCCAGTTGTTGGCAAAATTTGGAGTTCCCACCTCTGGACAATAAGATGTTGTTAAAAGCACTCTCTAAATATGTGGACACATGTCTGAAAATGAGTGATATCCCTCAATCTGAATAGAATTTTGGATTGACATTGAACTTTCATTATCACTTTAAAGTAATTTGAAAATGTGAAAAATAATACCTGACAATTTGAAACTTGCTGACTCTAGGCAAATTGCTGAAATGATTTCATGAGATTCAATGCTCATGTAAAACATAAAGATGTAAGCTGCACAATTTTATTTTAGCATTTTGGGAATCTCTATATAACAACATGCTATATTCTTGGAGTTTAATATTATGCATGTGATAAGTTCCCAATTTTTGTTATGTTAAACAGCAACATACTTGATTGAAGCAACTGATAAATAATAATATTACATTACATTACATTACATTACATTACATTACATATTATATTATATTATATTATATTATATTATATTATAGTGTTCTTTCCAAGCTTTTCTCTGAAAGATAAGTTCATAGGGCAATACTACTTTGTGATTATCTCAATGATCACTAGTATAAATTACCCCTGTAATAATATGCTATATTTATTGAGGTTGTTATTAAAAATGGTAGGCCAAATTTTCTCATTAGTTTTTTTCACACAGATATATTTGTTCATAAATTGCATATTTTCTGAAAAAAGCATCTTATTAGCACAAATTCAAATGTATGTTAAACCAAAAGTGATCCTCTTGTTTGTGTAACTTATATTCTTTTAATGTAGACATTGGACAGCTATTAACCTTATTATGATGCAACCAAAGCTTAATTCTAGCTGACAACATAATAAGATAACAGAATTTATGTGCTAGGGAAAATGTAGCACAGATTTGTTTTAAGACAAAACAACCCTGCTTGGATTCAGTTTTGAAGGTATATCAGTTGGTATATACCGCCAATAGTTCTTGAATGAATAAAAATTCTGATCTTACATTCATAAAATAAAAGTAGCATACTAATGTTTATATATACACATTCATCCATTATTTCTCCTATTTTGCTATAGACCTATTTATTTTCATATTAGTATATAGAATACAGTATATAAAGAGGGGGAGAATGTATATGAGTTTAATCCACAGCATGTTTCAAAATGTGATGTATGAATTCTCACATCCCATTTTAAGAATTCAGGTTGCCAGAGGAACATAATCTAAATCTCTCAAAATAAGTATATAGTTTTTAGTAACTTCTTGAATTTTTCCTCACCATAACATTTACTTTTATTTAGTCTATTCATTAGACTAAAATTAACTAATTCTAAAAGTATTTGTGATAGCAGGATACGATCAGATAAAAATGGAAGTGATTTTTTTCCCCAGTGTTTAGTCATTTTTGTATAATGTTAATTATTACATGTATGAATAGCAGAGAAGCTTAGACATTTACTGTTGCTGCTTCATTATGGTTGTTATGAGATCAAAGACTGGCTATAAGACAATGAGAGTTTTTGTTTACATCTAACTTGGGGGAAATCATTAGGTTAGGCTTAAGCAATGACTTATCTGCCTGGCTTTTAAGTAATATTTGAATCCTGATAGTTCTAATCTCTTTTAATTTGATAGTCCTATCTATGGAGATTCTCGGTCTTCCAGGTCATGGTTGTCCCAAAGGTGCTTTTTTTCAAGACTTGTCCAGTTGCCACTTGAAAAAAAAACACCTTTGGGAAAATTTGATAGTCTTGCAGCTATATTTCAAAGGGCTTCTAAGGCCAAGGTCTTCATTGCTTATATATAAAATGTTTTTTTTTTAATAAAATGTACCAACATGGAGAATTGATAAATTAAAGGCATTTTTACTTTAGGAGTGCTTTTAAAACAAAATCCTCCATAGCCATGTTTATATGCTATCTGGCCTGATCAATACCTAAGCCATCCTCGGTATTGTATAGAACAGGGGTCGGGAACCTTTTTGACTCAAAGAGCCAAAAAAGTAAAATATTTGGAAATTCATTTCAGTAAGAGCCATATATTCAGTAAGACCCGGGTGTGTGCACGCACGCAGGGGACAAAAAAATGAATTATTTCTCTCTCTCTCTCTCTCTCTCTCACACACACACACACACAGAGACACACACACACACACACATCTCTCTCTATATATATATACACAGCTTCTCATCTTATTTTACATACACACACATACATATTATACATATATACATTCACATGTGTGTATATGTATATATGTGTGTGTGCATATGTGTGTGTGTATTCTGACACTGTATTTAAACTAGATTTGTATATCAGTGATTACATGAGCTCTGTAGATAACACACAAATAAACCACCTAGCTATGCCCACCCAGTCCCATGACCACCTAACCATGACCACCTAGCCACGCCCACAGAACCTGTTGTTAAATTATTTTAATCCCACCACTGTGGCAAACCAAGTACCAAAGCATTGAACTTATTCCATGACATTGCAGCAGGTAGTTTGTTATTTTGATATTAGTGTGATTAAGATATAACATAATTTGCAGAGTTGTGTTATCCAGGCAGTACCAAAAAACATGATCATAAATAACAATTTAAAATGTATGATTTCACAAACCTTGGTGCCCCACCCAATATGTGGACTTCAAATCTTACAATTCTCAGTATTCATATTGACAGAGGATGCCTCTTAACCTTGATTCTTCCCTTTCAATATTTTTGTTTTCTGTTGTTTCCCACTTTCTCTTCTTTTTTGTGGACAGGAGTGGGATTAATAGAGGGCCAAGTAATTCTGCTAAAATATTTTAATAATGTTAAGTGGCAAATTCATTGCTTGTCAATGGGAAAGAAATATCTATCATTTGGAAAAGGAGTTCTAAAAAAAAATATAGCATGAATAGCTCCAGTTTCTCATTTGTACATTTAGAAAACCATCTTTGTTCGAAGCATTAATGGAGCTCTAAGCAATAACCCATTGGCATCAAAGTGCAACATGATTCCCAGGGATTTTGAAGAAAAAATATTGGTTATATTACTCTGTAAATTATATACAGTGACATTTTAATGATTTCAATCTCTACTTAAAATCTGCAATAGTTAAAAAGAAATTCCACAACATTCTTTCTGCAAAATAATTGTCTGTTTCTTAATCTGTGCAGTTTTTTTTCCCAATGAGGATTAAAGGGGGACATTTTCACTCTCCTCTTTAATGTAGGAGATTACAGTTTACTAATCTCTTTGGCTTTGATGTTTTAGGAAGGGCAGATACCTTATTGGACATCAATTACTTCCTGTTATATGGGGTTTACCATGCAAATTTAATGGAACTGGTATAATAATTAAATTATTCCTAAGGGACTGTGTTTTTATAAGCATATTTAGAAGTATATGATGGTATCAAAAAGAGAACAACAATTGTTAGATTATTTAAAATGTAATAAATATATACATCCATAAAGATAGCCTTCAATCTACAATTAAGACCAGAACTTCTATTGCTAAATGAGGCAGTTGTTAAGTAAGTCATTCCAATTTTATGATCTTTTGCTTTGGTCATTAAGTAAATCAGGCTTCCTGTTTGGCATGGATTGTCAAAAGCCCACTAGGAAGGTCACAAATGACAATCATGGTTTGCTAAGAGCCTGAATTTTGATCATGTAACCTCAGAGATCCTGCAGTAGTCATAAGTATGAGGATCATTCATAAGTCACTTTTTTCAGTGCCATCATAACTTTAAATGATCATAAATCGAAGAGATTACATATAATAAACATGTGATATTTCCTACTTCCATGGAGCCTGAGATTTCTTGTTTATATATTAAATATATATATTGTTGTATATACTAATAAATGCCTTGTTTATATATTCATAAATATTTTTTTTTTAATTAAAAGTTTTAGAAAATTTTTACAAACATTTCCCCCCCAACCCA
>JANHFJ010008893.1:0-10824 GCA_032468195.1 Cerberus rynchops
TATTTACATTAACTTTTGGAAATCTTTCAATATTTTTTCCAGTCTAAATAAGAATTAGGCTTGTGCAGATCTTTTGACAAGGTGCCTCCCTGGATGATTTGCACAAGCTTTAGTAAGAATGCCTTGGGAAGATATTTTAAATAGCTCATTGTAATAATACCTTTGCATGATTCAAAGAAAAAAAGTATTTCTAGAGCAAAAGTAGACAACCTGCCCTCCTTGCCATCATACCAGCTTTTTACCATACAAAATAGTTCATCAATATTTGGGGGACTGTGGGCTGCTCACTCTCATTCTAGAGCAGGGCTGTCAAACTCCCAGCTTGCAGGCTGGATGCATCACATGCTAGGCATGCCTGGTTTAGTGAAGGGGAAAGAAGTCCTGATACGTCACGTGATGCCGCCATGACAAAGTGAGTTTGACCCCCCTGTTCCAGAGCAATCTGATGATATAAAAAAGTTGAACTACAATTTCAAGAATCCTGAGTCAATATTCCATATTATACATCTGGAGAACAATCACACTCTGTTGTAAAACCAGCAGTTTAGATTGTGTTCCAAATAGCATGGGTCTTTGTATTTATTCACAGAATAAAAAGAAACAGGACAAATACAGTGGTAAAATTCAAATTTTTTTATTACCGGTTTTGTAGGCATGGCTGGGGGGGTGTCATGTGACTGGGTGGGCAGTTTCTGTAAGCAGGGCAATAAAGGTTAGGTTAGAAACAACACCAGATTGTTTCTTTCCTTCCTTCCTTACAGGATTAACCCTGTAAAGTAGAAAAAAAACAAAAGGAAATTTCTTCTAACAACCAGTTCTCCAAACTGCTTAGAAAATTTGCTAGAACCTGCTGAATTTCACCTCTAGACAAATATCTTTCAATAATATATCAAATTCTCTAAAGCACCAGTACCACATCTTTTCACAATTATAAGCAGCTAATAGAGGATTTAACATAAAGCATGTCCCATGGTGACATTAATTTTGTAACAGCAGATTGCTTCGTTTATTTGATTATCATTGCATGCAGGAACAAATGAGTAATAAAAGAGAACAATTTTCACAGTTTAAAGGCAATAAATGCAACAAGCAGACTCCAAATGGAAAGGCGGTAAAGTTATAACCTGCCTTCACAGCTTTGCCAGTCCTTGGATATGAATAAAAATATCACAAAGCATTCCATATCATCATTGTGAGATTTTGGGGGAGGTAGATGAACCAACTGACATAACTTCTTGATATGAGGAGACAAAGAAAAGGTTACTGCTGGCCCTTGTCTTGCTATTCAACCAATCAGCTTTGGCTGGTGGCAGGGGTGGAATTCTACTGGTTTTGCTACTGGGTTGGCGTGCACGCATGCACGCCAAACGTGCTGCAGTGTGGCTCTTTAAACCTCATTTACAGGCACCAGAGGCAGCCAGGATCATCAGGAAGGCTCTGTAGATGCCCCAAACAGTGATTAAGGTAAGAAACAAAAAAAAAGGAAGCTTGTATAAGGAAATAGAAGGGCAGGGGCGGGTGGTCAGGGCCAATTCAAATCACCACTACCAGTTCAGGCGATGTGGTGCGATCCGGCTGAATTTCACCCCTGGACCCTTCAGGTCAAATGGCACTCAACAACTACTAAAGAAGAAATGAAGATCTTTTCAAGTACTAATGGTTTTTATGAGATGACTAGATTAAAGCCTTAGGGGGTGTCTAATTGCTGATGTTGCCATAATGGAAAAAAAATTTCAAAGCTGCAAAGACAGAATTACAGTAGTAACCTGGAACATAAGAAGCATTACTTTTGGCAAGATGGGTGGCATACAAATTTGATAAATACATAAACAAATATGGGAAAGCTCAACACAGTAAAAGATGAAACGAAAACTACTGATATTTTAGGCAGCAGCAAATTGTGAAGGATTGGGGTTGGACACTTCAGTCAGAAGATCACAATGTTTATAAAAAACAAAAAAGGAACCTCATTGCTTTTATAATTGGGAAAGGTATATCGAGAATAGTTTTGACAATAATGTAATCAAATCAGATAATATTGTAATATGGCAATCATTCAAGTATATGCCGTAACTGCCTATACAGAAGAGGAGATTGATGAGTTTTATGAACAATTTCAATTTTGAAATTTATAAATCATGCAAGCAAGATGTGCTGTTTATGAGCGGAGGCTGTAACACCAATGTTGGAAACAATTTGGAAACACTAAAAAAGAAAGTGTAGTTGAATTGTAAGGCTTAGGAAACTGAAATGAAAAATGAGACAAACCTTTCAAATTTTTTTTTACTCCAATTATTTTTTCAGAGTTAACCTTGTCTTCATGCAACCAAAACAACACCTATATATATGAACATCACCAGATGAAGAATACAGAAATGAAATTGATTATATTATTACTAAAATGAAGTGGAAGAGATCAATTACAGTATCAAAGGCAAGGCCAGGTGTTGACTGTGGAACAGATCACAAAGTGCTTTTTGGCACATAATCAATCAAATAATAACAAAGAATTATGTGACGGAGCCAAAAAACCCTGCTTAAGTAAAATAAAAACTTCAGATGATTCTTTGTAGATCACATATTTCACTTGGAATGCAGTTCCTTCAGTGATTATTGTAACCAGTTTGACTGCTTTAGAAAGACTTTGGATAAATTAATGAAGAATAAACTTAATGTATTAATGCATAATATATAAAATAACTGCTAATATTTTACTACCACTACCTGAAGTCCTGTCTCTCAGAAAGAATTTACAGGTACATGAGGGATATTGCATAGTGAAGTGGGAAAGTCCATTCTTCAAATTCTTTCACCATCAGCTTTTTTCACTCTATGTTCAGAAAAATCCTAAACTCATTTTAAAAAGCGGTTCAAACAATCCCTGATTAGCATGGGGAGGAAGGGTAATCTGTCATTAAATAAACAGTGAGAAAGTCAACTCCCTCTTTCTCTCGTTTCACATTGAAGCCTGCCATGTGTACTTAGTAATTATTCACCTGAGTCTTCATCTTTGTGTAGAGATCTGTTCAGAGATCTGGCAGGAAAGAGCCTGGTTTCAAAGGACTAATAACCCTCCTGCTGCCCCAAGCAGAACAGCCCTGGAGGTTAAAAAAATGATTCAGTCACTTTTGCCTAGGTAACAGCTCCTGCGTATCTCCATCAAGGTCATCTTCCTTAATCACTACAATAACATTCCCACGCACACAACTCATTTATGTAGATGACTCCTTTGTCGTAATTTGAAAAAGGAACAATTAGAGGAGACACATCATACAATCAACATTTATAAAGGAAAAACATTCCTAAGAGAAGAAAAAAAATAATAATGCCCTATCCATTTATTTATTTATTTAGCTGCCCATCTCGTGCTTGTGACAGGGTGGTGAACACAATTAAAAACACAAAGAATTAAAACAAAAACCTTAGAACACAATTTAAACAATTGTTAAAAACAGTAATAACAAAAAGGCAGGGGAGAATGCATTCTAAATGCAATGCAACCATTTCAAAATCTTTTGCTAAGATTGTCAGGTCTGATGGCAGAACCAATCTTCCAGAAGGGTAATATGGTTGGGGCTAATCATACTTGGGGGGGCGGGGGAGAGATTATATTCCAAAGTGTGGGTGCCTTCCTGTGTATCCTCATTAGCAGATGAAACAAAGGCAAATTGGAGATCCAAGTTTATTGAAAAACAAGTCACACTAACCTAGTGCTTCACTACGAAAGCAGCAATCCAACTTCCTACACAAGAACTGCATAAAAACATTACTCAAACAAGTACAAAAACTCTGCATTAACCCAAAATGCCGAAAAAAGGAAACAGAACATTTATACAACACAGCCGATATCAATGCAACTTCATCTAAAAAATTCTGACTACGCAATCCACTGCAACTCAACCAGTACAACCTATAAAAAGGATAATACTGCCGTATATAAAAACCATCTCTTAAATAACCAATAGACTACAACTGCTTGGAATCCCTGTAGCACAAAACCTACAAAATTCCTCTGAAGGAACAAAAGATCCAATAATCAAGAAAAAAACCAGAAGTCCCCTACAATTTATATACAATATAAGGACTATAATAGGTAATAGGCAGAAACCTAGGTAGAAAACTGGCAGACTGAATCCAACATCATCTAGCAACCCGAAGATATGACAAAAATGCTTGTTGTTAGGGAATAAGATGAAAGAAGCATTGTTTGGACTCAAGACAAAAAAAGAGGCTACTAGCCTCGGTTATATATTTGCCATGCTTATCAAAAAGTGGCAAAAGGACTCCAATGTATGTTTAAATAAGTCCTTTGGTTGCTTTTCATGGGACTTTACATTTTTATATTTAAAGACCTAGTAAGGAATACAGCTAAGTAATCTAAGCCTCAGTAATGGAGCTCCCTGAAAGGAAGGAAGTGATAGCTTCATCATGACAAATGAAAATTCATATAATTTCATTAAAACTATTCTGATTTTTGCAGAAGAAAAACAGGGTAAAATGTATCTTATTCATATTTCCAGTGATCTCATTGTAGCTGAAAGGTGTTTAGAGCATATGGACTCATCATTCAGCTGCCTGACAACTTGCATTCTTTGAGTTTCTTTTTATGACACCCACAGATTTTTAAATTTCATCCCTGTATAAAGTGGTGAAGGCAACAGAATAACAAACAATGCCCACACCTGCAATTTTAGAACGGGTAAACAAACTTTTGGTGTCAGAGACAATAATGAATAAATTGTGAGGCTAAATATCACATACAAATTTAAAATGTTTGATATTTTTCCAGATGGGTTTTGGTAATGAGTATTTGGGGGAGGGGGTTGAATTAATTTATTGTTACTTTAGAGCTTATATTCCACTTTCTAATGTGGTTTCTTCCACAAAAAGCTGAGAAACCAAGTGGCCAATTTTCAGCAGTAGTGGCCAGATAGAATATAGGCAGTCCTCAACTTAAAACCAGAATTCCTAAGCAGGACGGTTAAGTGGGTCACACCCAATTTTGCTACGATTGTTAAGTGAATCTGGATTAATCCATTGATTTAGTCTGGCAGAAGCCTTTTGGAAATGTCACAAATGGTAATCACATTTGTGATTACAACTGCAACCATTGTAAATACATGCTGGTTACCAAGCATCTGCATGTTGAACATGTGACCATGAGGATGCTATGGTCTTAACTTTGAGGCGTGGTTATAAGTCAGAACTGTTGTAATGTAGAATGGTTGCTAAAGAAATGGCTGAAAGTGAAGGACTACTTGTAAGGTGGTAGTTGACTACCGTAAGAAAAAGGGTCCAAAGTTGTCCAAACAACACCGAATTAACTCCGTGACTGTCAAAAGGAAATCAGAAATAAGAAAAGGATCTTCAATGCTTAACTGAATCAAAAATGAGACACAGAAGAGCATTCCCTCTTTCAAAAGTTTTATTTAAAATATAAAATAACTGATTTTAAAGCACATGTACAGCAAAAAGCAGCAATCTTCCTCTATTTTCTTTTATGTGTCTTTTCAATCTGAGAAAAATCTTTCTACATAGTACATTCTGCAAACATACTCCAAGAATATAATGCCTTGATAATGCTGTACATCTTCTCACACAAACTACTGAATGGAATAGCTTTGCCAGGTGCAGCCTATTAACAGAAACTGTTAACTCAAAGGAAGCTTTAAAAATTGTGAAACTGTCCTTGGCAAAACAAAAAAGCAAAACCCGTGCATTATTCTTTAGTATATAAAATGTACAAAAATAACACACATCTCATTGTGCAGTGTACCAAAAGTTTCTTGCTTCTGTTCATTACATTCCATAATTTCACTATGCCATTTTTTCTAAGCTTCTTATTCCTCTAAAATGTGACTGTATTTTGCCTCCATATTCTTGGAAGTATATTTCAAACTCAACATACTTGGGAGTCTTGAAAGGAGCAACCCAACCTTGAACCCAAAGCACAGAAGGAGATCCTGCAATCAAACAATGACCAAAGAGAACATGTATACAAAGCTTTTTTTGGAAATTAATTTCAAAATCCTATTCTTTAAGTAGAAAGTATCAAACCAAACAAGTATCTCATATTAGTCATACAAATGTTACTGTTCCTCTATGGAATGCTGGTATATGCTCATTTTACATCAATTTCATAGGACTTCTGTTGGCTATAATATCTGAATTATTTTTTGTCTTGATGAGAACCTCACTCAAAAAAATATCAAGATTCCCTTCATCTTCTTGCCTATGGAGATTGTTGGTCATCCATGTCATGGTTGTCCCAAAGGTGCTTCTTCAAAAGGCAACTAGAAAATAAGTCCAGTTGCCTTTTGAAAAAGCACCTCTGAGACACTTCATCCTTATTAGCTGGGGTTTATTGAAACTGAAGTCCAAAACACCTGAGCTGTACAAAGGTATGTACACTACAGGTCATAGAATATTTTAAAATGATTCTTATACACCTATCCTACTGAGAAGGACTACATCACAAAGAGGAAATATAGCAAATCTCTACTCTTTCAGTTTATAGACAAAAATTATCTTTCTTTTAGCTTTTCTGGAAATGCAGACTGTTAGGAAATCAGAATGAATTACCATGTGAACAATATTTCAACTCGGGATACACAGATCTATCAATGTTGGATTTTGTCATTTCTCATTTCTGTGAATATGTCAAGTTCAGTCCTTAATTTCCTAGTTTTTGTAAATATGTTCAGGCTTTTGAAAATTTCAGAATTTTGTACAGTTTATATTAAAGCCCATTTATATTTTATGTACATTTTTCCATACAAGCAATTCTTCCTAGTTGAACTACCAGTAATCACCATGGATTAGAATAAAAATGAAACATTTTACAGGGTTGGTAATTTCACCTAACCTTCTGAAAGCAGAATCTTCACATAATTAAACAGCCCCAAATATAATTTAAAATAAGGGATGTGAGGCAAAACTGAAACACATTACGTTTCATTGCATTATGTGCAATGTGTGGAGTCAATCGCTGGATGCGGAAGTACATATTTTTCCATTTGTGGATTAAGAGCTTCTATTAGCTCCCATAAGGAAATAGACTATAAGGAAAGCTGAGCGCTAAAGAATTGAGGCCTTTGAACTGTGGTGCTGGAGAAGACTTCTGCGAGTCCCTTGGACTGCAAGGTGAAGAAACAAGTCAGTCCTAGAGGAGATCAACCCCGACTGCTCTTTAGAAGGCCAGATCCTGAAGATGAAACTCAAATACGTTGTTTGCCTAATGAAAAGGAAGGACTCACTGGAGAAGAGCCTAATGCTGGGAATAATTGAGGGTAAAAGAAGAACAGGACAGCAGAGAATGTGGTGGCTGGATGGAGTCACTGAAGGAGTCGGCATGAGCTTAAATGGACTCTGGGGGATGGTAGAGGACACAAATGCCTGGAGCAATGTTATCCATGGGGTTGCGATGGGTTGGACATGACTTCGCAATTAACAACAACTTTAGTTCCCATCTAGAACTAAAGGAAAGAAAGCTTCTTGTCTATAAGCCTTCAAAAGAAAACACGATGTGGCTACCAGGTTAGAAAATCAGTTTTCTGGTTATAAATATCCACACACACATCTTTCATTAATATACCCAAAAGCCTGCCAAGATTTATGCAACTGGGATTAGTTTTGGATACCTCCTTTAATATATTCTTTCTTCATCTTTGACAATTATTTAGGCATGATCTAAAACTAAAATTCATGATGTCAGGATGATCACACAATGGGATAGTTACCATTGAAATGAAGAGAGCAGGAAGCAGGTGGCTTTTTCCAGGTTTTTTTTTAAAAATAGATATTCCACAGTTTCTATTTCTAAGGTTTTTGTATAGGTTTTATCTACAACAGGAAGAATAAGGAAGGGAGCTCAAAGTCAAAATAGATATTATTCTGCCAATTTCTGATTTTTAACATGATTTTTAACAATCTTTAAAATACTAACAAAACCATGATGGAATAAACATAATATAAGTTTACATAATATAGAAGAAACTAAATAAGTAGTGTAGTGTACACAAAATTGGCCATCTTTTTCCTTCCATAAAGTTAATCCGTCATCTTTCTGTTGAGAACCATGACAGAAGGTTTGTTTGCCAGCTCAGATGAAGGAAGAAAAGGAACGTAGATGTAGGGAAGGCATTCAACTGTGTCTTTGCTTATTAAGATACTGTAATTTGAAGATTCCAAGTGAAACCTGACTAACATCACTATTCATAGTATTTCTCCTGGTTTTCATACAGAGCCGTGGCCTTCAGAAATCCCAGAGATGTTTTGTGTGACATACTGAATGTTGTTTTTAAAATGCCACCTTCTTCTGAAAACAAACCCCACTGAGTTTCAACCTTTTGTATTTTGAAAATTTACACTATGTATATAATGCCAAAACTCAATGAAGTAATACTCATTACAATTTCTTTTAATGACAGAAAAAGTAAAACAAACAAAGTAATAGCCTTTAACGGCATCTGTGTCTGTAGGTTTCTGATGGACCAGAAACAGAATTTGAAACATTAGGTATCATTAAGTGCTATTACCATGGTATGGCAAGCTAGAAGAGATGCAACGGAAGTGCACACTCCCAGATGGTCTTTAAAAGGAATTATGCACTTAAATGCTTCAACTGCATGACTCCAGCACAAGTCATCTATAAAATAATTGTGGTTTCTTGGGTAAATAAACACGGGAATATAATAATCCATATGTTTTCCTTAAACTCATAACCAGCTGAAAGTTTTCCCAAAGAAATGTTAAAGTTGTTAATAGAAGAAATAGAAACGCTCTCTCTGTCTTTGTGTGTGTGTATGTGTGTTTATGTGACTACATGGAAAATAGAAGGAAAATTTAAAAATATAAGGAAATGGATTAGAACCTAGGAAGAATACGATTCATGTTCTAATCCAAGACTTCTCGTTTATTTAATTAATTCAATTACCTTTTTTAAAATAGGAAGACACTCATTGTGTCCTGAAAGAAAGCAACATTTTCTTCCAGAATGTTTCTACCATTTGGGAGAAAAATAATAAAAAAAAACTCAAAATGTTTCCTGTTTGTTTTAATTATCTAAGACATGAAAGACTTATAGGACATGTTTTTCTGACATTTCAGAGGATTTCTTCATGCACGTTATTTCTCAGAACTGTTTCATGACTACTAACAGAAATTAGTATTTTCAGGTTAAATTACTGAATTATTTCAGTCTTCTTCAAATACCGGCCTCCAAATGTAGCTAGTGAACAAACTGATTACTTTTATAGTTAGTTATAATGCTTCTACAGAAACCTCAGCTGCTGAAAAACTACAGGGGAATAAAACCAGTATCTTCATCGATGCTAGTAGATACTTCAGAATTATTTGATGGCCAGTCTTAGAAACAGGGTATCAAATTAGAGACACCCCCAATCTGATCCAGCAGGTACTTTATATGTTTTGAAAACAAACATAACAATTTTCCTTCCCAGAGCAACCTTATCTGTATCCCAAAAGAAAAGTACTAGCAGCCAAATGCAAGATAAAAATAGATCCTGCCCATAATATTTAATTTGAAGAGCTCAAATTTTTTACATCTCAAAACTCCTTCCACAGCATGTTTTTATTCTGCATTTCTTAAAAAAATGCAGAGGTAGTTCCCTGTTCAGCTGACACAATATAAACAGGATTCCAATCAATAAGCATATCTGATCATTTCAGTCAGCCTTAATACCACATTTTCCTTGATAGTTAGGCAAAAGAATCACATGTGGGCAGAACACCACTGGCTTCAACAATCAAGAATTAGATTACTTTATTATCCCTGAAGCACTTTTTAATTTTATTTATTTAATTTATATTCCACCTTCCCTTCAGAAGCTCAGTGGCTTACATGCTATTCTTCATTTCATCTGCAGTCATTATGTGAAATAGATTGGACTATAAATGAGTGACTGGCTGAATGTTATCTAGTGAACTTCCACTGGTAAGGGTGCAATTGATCCTGAATATTCATATACCTCGCCCTATACTTCATCTACTACAATATTATACTTGTTCCCCTTTAATCTTATTCCCCGTACAATTTTTTCCAAAGGCACTCACCATGGTCATGGGCAAACACGAAAAAGTTGATTCCTGTCAGCATCTTGGCCAAGTCATCATAGCGACAGCAGTGTTCTCCAGCACCATGAACAACAAACACCAGGCCCCTAAACAGAGCATTAACACAACAAACATAAAATTAGCACCCAGGAAACAACAAATAAGCTGTGGTTGTTTACAAGTCCTGATTTAATCTTCAGAATGAACATCCTAGATGTTTCTTGTCTCTGAAGTCCCAGCATTCAGAAGACAAGCGAACTCTCCACCACCTGTAAATCTCTTTTCTAAATGCCCTCCTCATACAGAACTGACAGAAACAAAGAGTTTTTACTGATACTTGTTTTCCTCTGAATGCCTGCTTTGCAGAAGCTAGAGACTATACTGATATATTTAAGGAATCAAGTCAAAACTTATCTTCTTTCTCTTCCAATTTAAAATCAACTATAATTTTTCTTTTGATGTTTATACTGGTTTTATTTTTAATGCTTTATATTGTTAACTGCTCTAATCACTCTCAGATTAAAAGGTGTGGGATGTAAATAAATAAACAAAGTGTACTGGTTTAGGGGATAGATCAAGCCAAGTAGTTTATGAGATTGAATTCAGTTTACTTTGGGGTAAGAGATACAGAGCCACGATTAACTAATGTACCTTTTTTGCCTATGAAGACACCAAATGAAAATCCATAGTCCTTCCATTACTTTCTGCTTGGAACTTATTTATTATAAAACATTTATAAATAACGTTATG
>JANHFJ010008895.1:0-11398 GCA_032468195.1 Cerberus rynchops
GGGGGGGGGGGGGGGGGGGGCAGAGAACCTGAACCAATTGTGATTTACTCCACAAATCATGATGAACCAAGCAAGGGATTAATCTAATTTGTGAAAACAGTCACAATCTCACCAATTTAAGTCACTGCTGGGTGACTAATCTGTTTGTAAACTGCAGCTTTTCTTGGATCACACAGACCACAACTCAACCCTTAATCAGTTAATGCACAACAGGCCACATCACCGAAGGGTGGGGCTATCACTAGAAGGGTTGGAGCTAAATTTTGACCCCTTCATCATTTTATAAATGATTTTAACTACAGTACATGTAGTTCTCAACTTGAGCCATTCATTAGTGACCATTTGAAGTTACAATGGCACTGAAAAAAATGACTAATGATCATATTTCACATTTACGGCCATTACAGCATCTCCATGGTCACATGATCAAAATTCAGGCACTTGGAAACTGATATGTATTTATGAGAACGTGACTATCCTGGGGTCATGTGATCACTATCTGTAACCTTCCCAGGTCCCACAGCTTCTGACATGCAAAATCCATAGGAGAACAAGATTTATTTAACAAATGCATGATTCACTTAATTGCAGTGATTTATTTAACAACAGTGGTAAAAAGGTTGCAAAATGGGGCACAACGTACTTAACAACTGTCTTACTTAGCAACAGACATTTTCAACTCAATTGTAAGTCAGAGACTACCTCTAGTAAGAACGAGAATTGGGGGCAGAATAGGTACACTTGATTTGCATTTTTGAAGAACTGAGACAGAGGTTTTAATAGAGGAAGTAACAATTATTTGTTTTCCAGAAGGTTTCTTTTAAGGGGTGTCAAATTCAAGGCCCGTGGGTCGGATCCGGTCTGCAGGGTGCTTAGATCTGGCCCGCAGAGCCACCCTGGAAACAACAAGGGACCTGTTTCTGCCAGTGAAAATGGGTTCCTGAGCTCTGTTTTTGGCTGTGATGGCCTCCTGCAATCTTTTGCCAGCAAAAACAGAGCTCACATGCGGCCTTCCTGAGTTGTTTTTGCTTGTTGCAGGAGACAGTGGCAGCGGAAAACAAAGCTTGGGAGCCTGTTTTCACTGGCAGACCACTCGGGGCCCCATAGGTGCCAACGTGAGTGACATTCAGCTGGCCACGCCTACCCCAGCCACACACACCCAGCACACCCGAGGTCAAACACAACCATATTGCAGCCCTCAATGAAATCAAGTTTGACACCCGTTTTAAGGATACCACAAATGTCCTGAAGAATTCTCTTCTTGAATATAGGAGAAGTCTATATTAAATAAAGAATTCTTAACTATTTTCTGCGTCTTTGTGACTGTCCAGATTTTTCCAGCCCAGGTTTGGTAGAGAACCACGCTAAAGAGGAATAGCAAAAATGTGGTATGTTTTCTTGTTCGACAAACAGTTCAATCTCAGATAGAAAAGCTAAAGCAAAATTCACTCAGAAAGAGGGAAACCGCAAAGATATTGTTTTGTATAACAGCAAAGAGCTTTTGCTCCCCAGAGACATTTATTAATATAAAAGTATGCAAATAAATTAAATAGACATAAAACTGCATACACATTAGGGTCAATGGGTTATATGAAAATTTACATAATCATCTATAAATTGGTCATCTGGTTTTAGAAATAGAAAACAAAGAACCCGACTAACTACAGTGGGAAAAACTATTAAATTATTGCTATCATTAGAGAAAACAAGAATTCAAGAAAATTAGTAACCCTATTAGCCATGGATATCAGAACCTGCCAATCAACTGGGTCTACAAATCTATAGCACAACTGCTACAGATGTGCTGTAGAAGTAAAAACAAAACAGGAATCTGGCAATGAGATCAAACGGCAGCTTCTAACTACCCAAATACTTTTTTTAAAAAGGAGCTTTTTAATTGCAAAGATAAATATAGAAACTCCTTGACTTACGATAGCAATTGAGGACAGAACTGTTAAGTGAGTCATGTTTGATTTTATAACCTTCATGTTAAGTGAATCACTGCAATTGTTAAAGGAAGCTGTCATTGACTTTCCTTGTCTGCTGTTAGGATACAAGCAACCAAATTTTGGTCACATGACACTGGAGATGCTGCGGCAGTCACTAACTATGAGGAGTGGTCATAGGTCACTTGTTTCAATTTTATTGTAACTTTGAACATGAAATTAATGTTTGGAAATTGAAATTAGCTACGTAGGTGAGCCACTGAAGAAGTCATTGAGAAAAGATTTTTATAAGACAGGCTTCACTAATTTATACTATTTCTTCTTTGGATTAGGAAGAACAGATTTATGCCCACAAAGACGGCCAAAATACATTTTAAGACATATTATGTAAATGTATGCAGGAGTTACAATATTTGTTAAGTATGTATCCCTGTAATTATCTGTTTTTACAGAGTTGCTTAGTTATGCTCAAGCTACTTACCATACTAATTCTGTATTTCCTACTTCAACTAATGGGAAAAGACCACTTCAAAGAACCCGTAGCATTTTGGTTTACCAGATAATTCAATCATCAGTGCATAGGCTGTTCAGAGCTAGCCAAGAATTTTCACATGACAAAATATACATGATGAGATCTCATCATCAACTCTGCCCCAAACCAGGTCATGGGGCATATTCATCATTTGCTGTCACCTCTAACCTTAACCTTTCCAAGTGCAGGTGCCTCTATGTGGGGCACAGATAGTCTGAAAATCCTAATGTTCAAAAAGAGAAAGTATTAACAAAAAGGACATTTCAACATTCTTAACTCAATTCAGAATTGTCTTTAGACTTGGTAAGTGACATACCTTTTACATAATCCCAGCTGGTTCAGCTCAAACTTAAGAGGAATACTGTATCATAAAAATTCTCAATATATTATAATATAAAACAGACCTGTTCTTTTGTGTCCTGGCATTTATATATCTCACATATGCCTCTCACCTGGCATTTCTTCACCAAAGGGCTAGAAAGTCTGTAAAGGAGTAGTTTCAACATATTTGTGAGGTTTCAAAGGAAAGGTTTGAATACATTTAATTCTTTAATGTGTGAAGCAAATAACCTAACCACAAATAAAGACAACTTCCCAGGAACAACTACCTAAGAGCTCATATATAACTGACTACCTCATCTTTGGAATTCCACCACATTTTCTTTTCATTGCTAGATTCCAAAAAAAATTAAATCGACATTTTGCTGATTTACATACGGACTAAGGTCCAAAATAAAAGTCTTGTATTTTTAACAAACTTTTTATTAGGACTGTCTCTCTATAAATGTCCACATTAATTACCAACAGCCTCATTTACAAGGTCAATTTTCTCAATCTTGTACCTTCCAGAACTAATGAAAACTTACAAAAGTCTCAGCCACTTTCACCATAAATCCCACAGGTTGGATGGAGCACCTTGAGTATATTTCACTGGATAAAGATCTACATAGTTGTCAATACTTTCTTATCAGATCAATAGTAATTGTGAGAAGGATCTTGGTATCCTCGTTGTACAGTCACTTAAATATGAGCCAGTAATGTGCTGCAGCTAGCAAAAATGCCAATGCAATCCTAGGCTGCTTTAACAAATGGATAGAATCAAGATCATGTGAAATTTAATACTACTTTATAATGCCTTGCTAGCAGTTAAGATCAACACTTGGAATACTGCTTCCAGGTTTGGTCAGCATGATATAAAAAAGATGATGAGACTCTAGAAAAGAGTGGAGAGAAGAGCAACGATGACGATTAGGGGACCGGAGGTTGAAACATTATGAAGAAAGGTTGCAAAAATTGGTTATGTTTAGTAGTTTAATGAAAAGAAGGATTGGGTGATGTGATAGCAGTGTTCCAACATCTAAGGCTGGCACAAAGGAGAGGGGTCAACCTATTCTCCGAAGCATCTGAAGGCAGGACAAGAAGCAATGGATGGAAACTAAGCAAGGAGAACCAGCCTAGAAATAAGGAGAAATTTCCTGACAGTTAGAACAATTAATCAGTGGGAAAGCTTGCCTCCAGAAGTTGTGAGTGCTCCAACACTGGAGGTTTTTAATAAGAGATTGGACAATCATTTGTTTGAAATGGTACAGTCTCCTGCTGAGAGGAGATTAGAAGATTTCCAAGGTCCTTAACAACTCTGAGTTTCTTTTATCTTACTATCCAATGATCTCATTAATACTACAGAATCATATGGAAGTATCCTAGAAGATTCCATATCAAATTCAACTGGCACTTCTAAATGTAATTTTAAAAAAAGATAAATTTTATCAAAAATCTGAGAAAAATTTTTTTTTCATCCTAATATTTGGAGAGAAAAAAAATCCTTCAACTTCTTAGATTCTTTTCTATAGCACAGAGAAGATAGAAGTAAGACCAAAATCTGATAAAAAATATAACCCTTTGATTTCTTGTTAACTAGAGACAAAAATTACATAGAACTCTTAATATAACATGTAATATGTGGCAACTTCTGAGTGAAAGTCCATTTAGCAACTGAATTGCTTAGAAACAGAAGTTCCGGTCCCCTAATGTGGCTGTAAGTCAAGGACTAATTATATGCTCCAGCAAGGTTGATATTGCAAGCTAAGAAGAAGGTAGCAAAAGACTGCAGACCAGTGAGTGATACTTTGGTAGAACCTATTTCTGGATGAAACCAAAGATCTTGGGAAGATGTGTCCCCAATTTTCAACATACGAACCTCATCTGTTCACATTGTAAAATCCTGTAAAACAAAAGGCTTTGAAACAACAATACGGTATTATATGGGCTACAATAGAACAGAATAGAATAGAATTCTTTATTGGCCAAGTGTGATTGGCCACACAAGGAATTTGTCTTCGGTGCATAGGCTCTCAGTGTACATTAAAGGAAATAGTACATTCGTCAGGAACCACAAGATACAACACTTAATGATAGCCATGGGGTACAAATAAGCAGTCAAGTCATACTAGGAGACAACACTCAATATAAATCGTAAGGATACAAGCAACATGTTATAGTCATAGTGGGGTGGGTGGGTGATGGAAGGATGAGAATGGCAGACTTAATAAATAGTTAGACAGTGTTGAGGGAATTATTTGTTTAGCAGGGTGATGGCGTTCAGGAAAAAGCTGTTCTTGTGTCTAGCCATTCTTGTGTGTGGTGCCCTATAACATCATTTTGAGGGTAGAAGTTGAGAAACAATTTATGTCCAGGATGTGACTTGTCATAACATACAATCCCAGGTAGAGGACTCCACTGAACCCAATCATGTTTACCTTATAGTTTCAGAATGGAAAAAGCAAGCACTCTTTGTCAAGAGTTTAAACAAATGTGATTTCCAAGCAAAACAGTTATGGGACCCCAAAGTACAATGTATTTCCAAATTAGAACAGGGGCCTTCCTGCTGGTTTACTACACACAACCGATAGTGCTTGTTTTCAGTGGCTAAAACAAGAGCCAGATAACGAATTGCTTTTTGGGGAGAGGAAAAATAAGTACTGAGCTGTTATCTAGACTTGAAGTTTCTGCTACTATGGCCCCACCCAATAAAAGTGGCTGGGTTAAGCATCCATGACTAATATTGGATCGGATTTCATCAGGGAAGTTGTCTTTTTCATCCCTGATTTCTGAAGGAAAAAGGAGAGATCTTTGTAGTTTCATGGGGTTCAAAAGTCTATCGGCACCCCTTATGCCCGAGGGCAACTTTTTCTCTAGGAGATCCAATTATCTTGCCTTCCAGTTACTGTAGAATTAATGTACAAACATTAAATCAGAAAAGAATACTGATCATTAATCTTTTCCTTGGTGTTTACTTTAGAGAAAGACAAGCAAGGAATAAAGGAATGAAGCGCAGCTGGCCCAGCTGTCAAACCAGAAGAAATACTGCACCTCTGAGTTATGAATTCAAGTATACACAAACACACATAAACAGATTTATTCACACACATACACACAGAGAGAGAAGTACTTTATTATGAAAACCTATGAGGCCTAAAATACATTTTGGGACCTATAGCTGCTCTTCTATAACATCCTGTTGATACAGATTGTGGTGATGTAACACAACAGTGTGGTTGGAAGTTATCCATGACACTCTTTTCAATAGTCCTTATGGGAGACATTTACCATTGTCTTCTTTGACTAGCTAAGAGGTATTTTGAATTGCCAGGCCTAATGTGGAAACACCAATAAATATAAAAAAACATTTTCATATATACTGGTATATATACACTTTGTAACTGCTATCCAACTTAGAAATGAAGTCAAATTATTTCCAGTTGATCCGTTTTAATTAATAGGTCAAATCCCAATTATTACAACAGTGAAAGAGGACCTTTGCAGGCCAGTTTTAGCATATTTTAATTTATCACTTAGAATACAAAGCTAATTTTATTTGAATTATTTATTTGAATAATTTTATTGGGAACTATATCCCAATGATATTACAACTGGGCAGAAGGTGGCAGGGAGTTCTGTAAATGTGTGATTACGTTGTCATTCTAAAAGGTGAGCAATAAATAACTGATTTACAAGGAGTACCAACAACCCCAATTACAGGTGGTACTCAATTTACAACCATAATTAGGACCAGAACTTCCGTTGCTAAGCAAGGTAGTACTTAGGATAGTCACATCCAATTACACAACCTTTTTGCCATAGTTAAAGAAATCACATGCTGTAACAAGAATCCATCAATAACTGTGCTTATTGGCTGGGAAGGTTGCAAGCGGCAAAAACTGCAACCCATTTAAATACATACCAGATGTCAAGCATCTGAATTTAACTCATGTGATTGTGGTGATACTGCAATAACAGTCATAAGTATGAGGACAGGTTGCTTTTTCAGCACGCCATCACAACTTTAAACAGTTGCTAGACAAAAGATTGTAAGTTGAGGATTACATTGTACATACTGTTTCAGGTATCAATATAACATCAAAAATAATATATATTCATACAACAGCATCACAAAATGATCCCAACTTGAGTCAAACAAAGAGATGATATTTTTCAAGATGCCATTCATTTAAAACATTAAAGACCCCATGAAACCCAAATTCTTTGGCAAAGTTTTCACCCTATCCAACATGCTAGAATTGCATTTCCCCAAATTTTCATTCAGTATGGTTGGTGGTGAGACGGAAACTGTGAGTCCTAACACATCTAGAGGGCACCACCTTGGGGAAAATGGTGTTAAAACAAATCTTAACAAATCTAAATCTAGCTGGCTATTTGATATTCCCAAAAGTTTTTGTTAATTTCAACTAATATATTTTCTTTTAATGCATCTATGCTGGTAAATCAAATTTTGCAGACTAAAATAATTTGGATGGACAGATGGAAATAATAATGGGTAATATGGAAAGCTGACAATCCGATTCAAGACTCGACAACTGCATGACTGGATGAACTCCCATTCCTTGCTCCAGCTCCTTGTAGTTCAAAACCATGTAAATGTGAGTAGATAAATAGGTACCATTCAGTGGGAAGCTAAGAGCATTCTGTGTGTCTTGGTGTAGAGCCATGCTGACTAAATGACCAAAGCATCTTCAGACAACACTGGCTCCCTCAGCCAAGAAATGGACATAAGCACTGCCCCCTAGAGTTTGATATGACTGAAAATTTTACCTTTAAGTTAGCTGCCTTCCACCAGTTGTCATAATTTCCTTTTATCTTAAGGTACTTGAACTTTTTTGAATAACCATGCAAAATGGACATGATTCCTAGAAGCTTGGTCATAACTCGTGTCATCACGGCAGCACCACATGATGTATCGGGATTTTTTTCCCCTTCACTAAACCCAGCAGAGCCAGCACATGACGCATCCACCCCATGGTTGAGAGTTTGACAGCCCTGCTTTTATTGATGCCTTGCAGTATTGATAGATCAATAAGAAGCTCTGAGATATCTGAACAAATTCTTTTGGACAATTTATTTCTAAACATGTCAACCAATCTCAAATAAAAAACTAAGCACTGTATACACATGTATACCTTGTATATGCAGCTATTACCAGATATAGCAACTTTTTTTCTGTCTTCCAACAGGAGGTCTAAATCAGGGGTGAGGAACTATGGCCCTTTCATGACTTGTGATCTTCAACTCCCAGAATTCCTGAGGCAGCATAAAGGAATTCTGGGAGTTGAAGTCCACAGGTCATGAAGGGACCATAGTTCTCCACCTCTGGTTTAGATGATACCATTTCAGTGCACACCACACCTTTCATTAATAATACCATTATGTGAAAAATAGATTCTCATCTCCATGTTTTTTTTTAGTGAATAGGAAACAGCAAGGCCTCTTTCATCTAGCAGATCTACTCTCCACATAAATTATTCAAAGACTTTTTATTCTTTATATTGTGCATAAAGGATATCTGATTAAGCATTCAGGTTTAATGAACAGGCTGACTTCTTTCTTTAATGGCTGAGAACCTCTCATCAAGATCTAGTAAAATCTGTATGTAGGATTTGCTAAAGCAAAAAGCTGGGCTTTTTATTTCTTTGAACACTCCCTCCCCCAACAAACACACACATCTACTACCTACCTGCATTCCTTCAACAATACTCATTATTATTCATGATAATATTCAAAGAGGTAACTACTATAATAATATCTGTTCTCTGCTCTAGCATTTCTCAAAGAAAGAGAATAATGATTTAAGAGGCATTGCTGGGAGATCAGAACTTCAGAAATAAATTAATTTATATCCTCAAATAATTGAGTTGTGGAAAGCTTTATGATACCTTATTTACATTTTCTATTCTTAAAATAATTGGCAAGTCTCAGGGAACTAACCAAAGCCTCCACCTTGAACTAGTTAATACATCCAAGCATGTGGATTGGGTCTTCCTAGGTACATAAATGGAATATTGCTAGCCATATTCCTTTCTGGACAGTTCTCTTTATTTTTGCTGACAAAAACTAATTCACTGAAGGAATCACAAGTCCTGAGACGTAACAAATAGAAGAAGAGGAACAAAGAAGAAGCAAAAGCTGCCAAACTAACCTGGAGCAATTCAGGACTATAAAGTGATCTAACAAATCCAAAACAAACTATTCTCTTTAGAGAAGCTAAAAAATGTAATCCAAACACCATGGGTCTGAAAGTACATTTGTAAAGTTTTAAAACTACAGGTAGTCCTCGACTTACAACAGTTCATTTGGTGACCAAACTTACAATGGCACCGAAAAATGTGATTTACGTTCATTTTTCACGATTATGATCTTTGCTGCACCCGCATCACCATGTGATCAAAATTCAGACATTTGGCAATTGATTCATATTTATCATCGTTTCCCAGGGTCACGTGATCCCCTTTTGCGGCCTTCTGACAAGCAAAGTCAATGGGGAAGCCAGATTCACTTAACAACTGATCAGTTACTAACTTATCAACTGCAGTGATTCACTTAACAAGAAAAGTTAAGCAAGAAAAGTTGTAAAATGGGGCAAAACTTAACAACAGAAACATTTGGGGTCAATTGTGGTCATAAAGTCAAGGGCTATCTGTATATCAATGTATATAAATGCAGATGGTACAATTAGTCCTCAATATACGACCACAGTTGCAACCAGAATTTCAATTGCTACCCAAGGTGGTTATTAAAGTCATGTTGGATTTTACAATCTTTTTTGCCAAAGTTGTTAAGTGAATCTGGCTTCCCCACAGATTCGCTTATTGAAAGCCATCTGGGAATGCCGCAAATGGAGATCACTTGACCCCAGGACACTGCAGCTGTGGTAAATACATTCCAGTTGCTGAGCATCCAAATTTTGATCACATGACCATGGGGATGGTTGGAAGTGCAAGGACCAATCATAAGCCACTTTTTCTGCACTGTTATAAATTTGAATGGCTGCTAAACACATGGTTGTACATCAAAGACTACATATATACCACCCACAAGCTAAAGAATATGCTGGTTACAGCTTCAAAGAGAAGGAATGCGGTTATAGACTTAGTTCCTTAAAACTACTGAAACATATTTATTAGAAATCAAGCCTTATGATATACATGATACAGGATTCTAACAGAAAGGAGGCATTAACCTAGCATTTGCACAAAATGCTTGACATATAAGCCCTATCACTCTCACAACTTTCTGCTGTATTAACAACAGGACTGTGTAATTCTTCAGATTCCGTGATCAAATAATGCTTCAGAGCAGGAATGTTAGCATCTGTGTGGAGTTCTGGCTTATTCCATTGTATTTTTAAATAATACTTTTCTATTAAATTTAAGTATGATTAAATGCCAAGGAAATATCAGATTGTAAATCTTACATATTAAAAGTCAGACTTGTAATTTTGAAGTGCATTGTACACTTCAAACACACACACACACACACACACACACACACACACACAAACCACAAGAGGAAATGAGGTACACCGAATAATATATATGGGTGGATTTGGGCTCATATGACACATTAATTCATAACGTAATTTTGTTTTAGTGTGATGATGATACAAGACAAAATTTAGTTCGGGTTTTAATCGTAATCACAATTGGTCAAATGCTTTAGGAAAAAGGAAAACAGACTATCCAGACATTCACTGTGAAGATTGATGTAATCTATATATTTGAATTTGTAGGATAACCTGGGGACATAATAGGCTATATAGACACTCAAAATATAAACTAAAATTAGAATTACAACATCTGCACAACAGCAGCAAATGTCAAATCCAGCTAGCCTGATCCAAAATGTTAGTGTCCTTTCCCAAACCAATATTACTTAGGTGGGGTGGCAAAGAGCTAAAAATATCACAAATGGGCTTTGGAATCCAATAATACCTAGAAATGCTGGTTGCACAAGTCTGGAAATTGAACTCTAAAAAAGCCTTAAAGGTTGCCAATTTTGGGAAACGTTGATCTAGACAATACCAAGATAAAACTGTCTTAATTAGATCAGATCACTTTAGTCTTACTAATATTTTTTGTAGCATCAGGCAGAAAAATGATCCTGTGTTTTCCTTAACTGGTAGTACTTAATCTAATTTCACTGAAGAACATTGCTGTTAGAAATTCTTTCTAATGGGAATTGTGGTGATACCAGCATAGGTGGAGTGTGATGTTCTTACACTTATTTAATTATATGATGGGCAAAGGATGTACAAGAATGCCCTGTTTTAAAGCATCTCTCTCTCAGTCTACAGCTTTCTAGCTTCCCACACTTCAATTAATTCCCAACAGAAGATCTGACTTGTTTTTAAGTGATGGTGCCATCACTCCCACTAATGGGGCAGTCTTGGCTTCAGGAAATGGCTCAAGAGTTTCTCCTTTCGTAGGATAGTGTTTCTCAACCTTGGCAATTTTAAGATATGCAGATTTCAACTCCCACAATCCCCAGCCATCATAGGTGAGGAAGGTTGAGAAGAGTGGCCAAGAGCAGGGGTGGGCAATTACGGCTCCTTCATGACTCGTGGACTTCA
>JANHFJ010008895.1:34157-49206 GCA_032468195.1 Cerberus rynchops
CCTTGAAATCTTGGATTGTTCTAAAACTGCTAGTTGCAATGTTCCATGTTGATGGGGAATTATAGTTAATAGGGAAAAATGATACAAGAGGTACTTGCAATACCCCAAAAGAGGGAAGGGGGGGAAAGGCAGCAAAATAAAAGAGCATGTTTACAATCAGCTCCTTCGTATCTACTTCAAAGAATACCAAGAGCTTGAAGTTGCCTACAAATTCTAGAAATTTAACCTCAGGATCTTCCTGTCTTTGTTGGAGCAGGCTGGCAAACAAACAAATAACAAGACAGGTTTTGTATTTTCTGTCTTCTTAACTGGAAGAGAACTGGCTACGTGTGGTGTCTCGGTAGCGCAGTGGTTAGAGTGTGGTACTGCACTACAGCAGTATTTCTGCTGTTTGCCAGTTCAAATCCCACCAGGCTAAAGGTTGACTCAGCCTTCCATCCTTCCAAGGTGGGTAAAATGGGGACCCAGATTGTTGGGGGCAATATGCTGATTCTGTAAACCACTCAGAGAGGACTGGAAAGCACTATAAAGCGGTATATAAATCTAAGTGCTATTGCTGTTGCCATGTACCATCAAATACCGGAAGTTTTTTTAAGCAAAAGCAATTAATTAGTGATTATATGGCTTTGTTTCTTTGACATATTTATCCATTGTAAATTTGGATTCCCCCCTAGAAAGGAAAAGCAGACTGAACTATAAACGTTATAACTTTATAACAATTATAAAGGCATCATACATTGGCTAATAGTTAGCTAGATGGTACCTGGTATAGTATGTTGGGTTTTTTAATGTTCAGGCAAGTGAAAGGAAACCTTCATGATGTTTGAAAATGCTAGGAGTCAAGCAAAGAAGTCCTTTTGTTACATGCACAGTGCTGCTCTAACTAGAGCCAGTTCATTAGCAATTGCAAAGTCATTAATCTAACAAACTGAGATCAACAGAAATTCCACTGGCAACTAAAGTTCCTTGAGGAAGGGAGTTTTGTAGTCCAAGTCAAGGCTATAGCATTGCATCAGGCATACAAGATCTGGTTGCCAGGGAGTTGTTCCAATGCCAGAGGGCACTCAGGAACTTAAACATAGGAAGTTCTCAGGTTCCAGCTGAGTGCAGTCGGCACTGAGAAAACCTGATTTCCAGTACCATGCTAGCATGCTTCATTATGCAACCAAAAATTAATTTGCCTCCCTGTTTGCTGGATCTTCACAGAGTTCACAACGTTCTCATGGGTTGGGCAAACAAGATTCCAGTTCAAGGTCTGAATTACAAGAAGTCATTAATTCTAGATGCTATCTCACCATTCATATGAAGGCCAGAAGTTATTTGAGTCTTCCCCTTTCTCCGAGTAAGGCAGCACAATTGGATTTTTAACTGAAGTTGGTCAAATAAATTTGGTTTTCTAGATTCAGTTCAATAAAAAATTCTGGAAATGGTCTTGGGATGACCTTTGCCGAGGGTAATGTAGATGAAAGAATTAACCAAGCATTCCTTAGGATACGAAGTCTACCTCTGATCTATAAAATGAATATTTATGAAACAATTGGCCTGATATTCTTCTCACCTCTTCTCACCATGGATTATTACCAAATGAATGAATGCAAAGAAGACATTTCTAACTTCTACATGGCATATTCATGCCAACTGTCCTTCTCTAAAATGACACAAATATTCATAACATCCTAAAAGAGGTGTCGGCTAATTAGTTTTCCTAAAATGTTGTTTGGGTTGTAATGGGTTGTAAGCAGACATTACATTTGTTGGTTGCAGCAAATCCCACTTTCCATGCCTAAATTTCCCAATAAATAAGTGATCTCATTATGTTTTTCCGAAGGTGATGAGTGAGGAAAAGAGATAAGGGCCACATTTAGCATTGTTAGGCAATTCATCTTTCACCAGCCCTTATCAGGTGGAATATAATTTGTAGGTGGAATATAACTTTAGTTTCAATTGATTGCAGGCAGCTTTGATTTCATCAAAAGGGAGGAAAGAGGTGTTTTTTTAAAAAAAGATACATACAGATACTTATTATGCATGAAAAATGTCAACTAGAACATGTTTCCCATTGAGGAAGCTGAGAGCATATATCCAGCAGTAACAATCACCAGTACTATCAAAACCCTCTCATATTTTCAAATTCCACTTGAAATCTGGAAGAAGAACAACAGAACAACACAGTTGGAAGGGACCCTGAAGTCCAACCCCCTGTTCAAGCAGGAAACACTATACCATTGCAGACAAATGGCTGTCCAATCTCTTCTTAAAACTTCCAGTGTTGGAGCATTCACAACTTCTGGAGGCAAGTTGTTCCATTGGTTAATTGTTCTGTCAGGAAATTTCTCCTTAGTTGTAGATTGGTTCTCTCCTTTATAGTTTCCATTCATTGCTTCTTGTCCTGATTCAAAATTCAAAACTCTGGTCTACACAGAGTCAAGTGTGTGGGAAAATATTTTACCTTTATAATGGGTCGGAATGATGTGGGCACACTTTTGCTTTCAATAAGGTGGAGCAAAGAGAACCCATAGCCCAAATCCTGGTTAATCAAGCTAATTAATCCAAGTATAACTTTCCCACGTTCAAACAACGCTCAAACACCTCTGTCTTAGGCTGAGTGCTTCTGTTCAGAGCAAGACTGAATTCCCAAACTCCTTAGACATAGGTACTTTTGATGTTCCATTGATACTTCAAGCATCTGCTTAGTCAGTTTCCCTATCCAAGCCAGCTGCAAGAATACTTCACTTTGTGAAGATGTTGGGTTGTCGCAGCAGAGATTATGTCATCCTAATTGTTCATGTTAAGAGCAATTGTAAGGACGACTCATACATCAAGAGTCTTTTTTCTTGTCAATCAAGTCTACTCTTTTGATCCTACCTCTTCCATTCCTTGTATTAAAGTTTTTTGGGGGAAATTTTTTTTCTTTAGATCAACTGAAACTTCATTGACAATGTGCGAGCGTTTGATGTCTCAACATCACAGGCCTAATTATGAAGTTAAGACTATTTACTTTCATTAGAAAAAGTCAGAAAACTTTCTAAGAAGAAACCTACAGGTTATATCAGAAAATTACATTTTGGGTAGTCCTGAGCTTACAACAGTTCATTTGGTGACCATTTGAAGTTACAATGGCCCTGAAAAAATGACTTATGACTATTTTTCCACACTTAATGACAATTACAGCATCCTCATGAACATGTGATAAGAATTCAGATGCTTGACAACTGGTTATGAATGTTGCTGTGTCCTGGGGTCATGTGATCACCTTTTGTGACCTTCTGACAAGTAAAGTCAACTGAGAAGTCAAATTCACTTAACATCTGCAGTGATTCATTTAACAACATTGGCCAAAAAGGTCCTAAAATGGGGCAAAATTCACTTGACAACTGTCTCACTTAGCAATAGAAATTTGAGGCTAAATTTGGTTATCCGTCAAGGACCACCTGTATCACATCTTCTGTGGTTATATAGAAGGCAGTGTAATAGTTTGTGGACTGTCAAGCTATTTAACATGGAGAAATTATGTAAAAAATACATTTTAGTAACCCTAGCCTGAGATATTTTTCAGCACAGGGAACCCTAATCTTCTTGGAAGGATATGGACATATTGGTGAGAATGGCTATCTTGGTTAGTCAATGGACCCAAGATGACAGAGATAAAACTAAAATAATCCAAACTAAATGCAAAATCATTTTGCTCAATTCAAAATTATACGTTCCCCATGAGGCAAAGAACTTGACTGTGAAACTAAATAGGAAGGAAAATTAAAACCACTTATTTCTAAGAAGAAATGCTGATGCTTAGTAAAATGCACACGCACATTAACACACAGAGAAAGACAGCCTATTCCTATTATCAGAGCACACGCAAAATAAAACCAACTAACCAGCTAACACCTATCATTAAATCAAAGGCAAACCCACCATTCCCTACGTTGCTTTCTTCCATCTCCCTTTTCTATTTCTGAGAACGGTGACCACAAGATATTTTCCAAATAAATGTAGATGTTGTGATTGATGCGCCTGGCTGTACCATTAAATTATAGGTTATCCTTGCTTGCAATTATTCGAAGTTGCAACAGTGCTGAAGGTGTAGTACTTACGACTGGCCTTGAAATTAGAGCCATTGCATCATCCCTGCTATCAAGCTTGGCCAGGGGTCCCCAACCTTTCTGGCTTTATGGACCAGTGTGGGGGGAGAGGTGTTGGTTCTGCATGAACACTGTGCACATACATCTGCTACTAACACAACTTGAGCTTTGTGTACGCAGAAATGGAGCTGAGTACATGTATACACTTGCCCACATAAGCTTGCCTGCTGCTTCCATGGCCTGGTTCTGAACGAGCTCCAGCCTGGGGGTTGGGAAACACTGATCTGGGCATTTGGCAACCGGCTTGTACTTATAGTTGTAGTGTCCCAGGGTCTTGTGATCATCATTTGTGACCTTCTCTTTTCTGATCAGCTTCCCACAAGCAAAGTCAATGGGGAAAGCAACAAAGGTTGCAAGTCACTCCCATCTACTGGCAGAAGCTACACCTAGCCTCAAAATAAATTAAAAAAAATCAAGAATAATTGGCAACTTGATGGCAACAAGGAATCCGTCCACAGCTGTCACGAGTGAAGTCTTATATGCTAGAACTTTATTCAAATACTTTAAGTCACCCACCTAATTATTATAAAGCACAGCTCATTGTATTACAACAGTGCTAACTTAACCAAAGAGCTGCCAAAATATTTTCAGCATGTCTCACTACAGGCAGGAATACTTACTACACATTAAAAGATGCTTATCGGTCTTTACCATAAGCAGCTATGGGATACTCTGATCAGTGCATGATTCACCTTGTACCTGTTTATAGACAAAACCATAAAACCAACAATTAAATCAGTGATGTCTTGGACCAAAGTGGCAAAACTAAAACAACAGGCTTGCCTTGATTGCACTGATTTGAATGTTTTCCAAGCTACTTCTGCAAACTTGGATGAACTCAGAGATACTGTTAGCATCATGTTAGTTTTTGGGAAGACCTGCGTGTGTCAGTCAGAATTTTCTTGCTTGTATCTTTACAATTTATGTTTTTATTTATTTAGTATGATTTATGTTGATTGCCTATTTAGTATCCTATGACTATCACTGTTATGATTTATAAATGTATTTTTACAACTATGACCATGATTTATCACTTATAGCTTTTAGGTACGAGAGCTTATACAGTGAAGACAAATTCCTTGTGTGTCCAATCACACTTGGCCAACAAACCTATTCTATTGTGCTTTGTTGTTGTTCTGTTCTGTTCACAAATTTCTGCATTTTCTACCTAGAATAATGAGCAGGAATTCAAATAAGCTCCACATTTTGAGCATTGCTGAAAATTGCATCTGGAAATATAACACCCACTTGTCTAGATAAGTCACATTTCATAACAAGCCAGTTTCACCACTGATATTTGAAAGGAACAATGATCAAACAAGATTTAATATTGGTTATTCTGCTGGCAAGGCATGTATGGATTAGCCTATGGAAATATGCCTCTGATGAAGCTTAAGGTGGTACAACATTCATCAGCACTCATTTCTGAGCAGTCGACAGGGATCAATCAAAATATGTTTAATATGTAGTCAATATGCACAATTTGTTTAATAGGATTTCTTCCCTCTTAAGATTTCCAGCTTTACAGAATAATTCCTGACAGTTTTCTAAAAACTTTATCTTATACAGTTAAACTGCAATTTTGATATAATTTTTTGTTCTCTCGTTTGGTTTTTGGAATATCTTCCATCGCAACAAAATTAGCATTTGCAAAAAACAAAAAAACACCCTCCAATTAAGTGATTGTATGAAATATATTGTACCAAGTCATACACTGTTATTCTTGTATGAGAAAGACACCAATCAAAATCAGTGGGGCTGGTCACATCTAAATTTAATTGTTAGGACAATTCTTGCCTAAATCTGCATTTAAGCAGAGCAGTGGTGTCTTTATTTTCCCACCTCAAAAGGGTCTTAAAAGCTTGCAGTTTTGATTGTCTGAACATAGCCATTTCCCTTGCTTAAAGTGAGAAGAGTCTTGAGTATCAAATGTCTGAAATTTACCTTGGGGACCAAAAAAATAACAACCCAACCATAGAGAGAAATAGCATAATTTACAATTTGGTTACACTGGCATGCGAACAAATTCTAGTATAGGTATATTCCCACAAGGGCTATATGGGGGGCCTGATTAGAAAATTGAATCCATGTAGCATGAGGTTCTTAAAAACAAATCTGGCAAATAGCTTAGAAATGTGGCAAACCCAGTAATTTTAAGATGAACCATTGACTTTCAAAAGCAGTACCTATTAAAAAGATAAAAGCTTTCCATGTGCAGTTGTGTCTGGCTCATTTCAGATTCTTAGCTGAAGGAGTCAGCATTGTCTGGAGATGCTTGTGTGCTCATGTAGCCGGAAAGGCTGTATATGACCGATAAGCAAGGAAGACTATTACCTTCCCACCAGAGTGATACCTATTCATCTAGTCACATTTTACATGTGTTCTCAGTGCTAGATTGGCAAGAGTGGCAAGTAAATGGAGCTCATTCCATTGTGCAGAGCTTGTCACAAGTTTCTTTCCACAAGCCATCAGACTCCTCAACACAAAGAAACTGGAGCTATAAACACTTTTAGTTTTAGAGTTATGTGTAGTTCTGTGTCCTGCTTTTTTTAATCTAAGTTGTCTGATGTAGCACCTTGGTCCTGGGGAAATGTTATTTCGTTTCGCTGTGTACTGTACTGTATATTGTTGAAATGACAATAAAGCCTACTTGACATGACTTAGGTCTCGAACCCAGGCTACAAGCTCAGTGGCTTTCACTGCTGAGCCATCATAGAGCTTTTTATAGAGTTTTCATAATCTATATACAACACTTTACTTCGCTCATGTCCTAATAGATGGGATATTATCCCTTGGTTTTAAGACAATAAACTCAAATAACAAATGCTGTGAACCAGTTGCTGAACCGATGGCACATTCAAAACACATATTTCTTCAATTCGTACCCAAAGTAGTGTTAAAGCAAGTGAGCAAACTATATAGTGAGCGAGCCAGGAATAAGCTAAATACATTGGGGAAAAATGATACCATGAGGCAAATATTACCAAGGAGCAAACTGCACATTGGGTCAGTCTCAGAGCACCAGAACAGTCCCAAGAAGGGAGCAAAGGAACTTCTAGTATTGGTCTTTGTTGCAACAAGCTTACTAGATATAAGCAAATGCAAAAAACGGAGGGTTTTTTAAAAAAAAGACTTACATTTTTTTGTTAAAAAAAGGGAGAAACTCAACAGTGCTAAATCTTTTTATTTTTCATAACCTACATTTTTAGACAGTTGTACATTTTATGACATAAAAGGAAACTTAAATTATCAAATAGTTTACATGTAAGCTTGATTCCAGTCTTAAACAGAAGAACTAAAAACCCATCTTCAGGAAAAATATGGCCTCCCTATGACATATTTGCTTTAATGACTTGGCAGCTATCACTTTGCAGTAACCTTTGATTGTCCGCTGCTAGCAGTCTGATTTGGGCTTGTAACCCCTAAAAACTACAGCATGTTGAAAGGGATATAGAAACAAGTGGAAACCTTGGTCGACCAGTGGCTGTGACAACGCACCGCATCCAAGGAATGACACCTCTCTGAAAACAAGTTCTAATTCCAGAAGAGAGGCAGGGGGAAAAAAATAGGGACCAAAATTAAGAGCTCGACAATTTATTGGTTTTCCTGACTAGATGCAAAAATGGAGCAAGGGTAGTAATGTTAGATACCGTAGGACACCCTAAGGCAAAAAATACTGTACATGTTAAATATGCAGAAACAAAATGTCATATTTGAATGCATCCTTTGAATAAACAGACTCAGAAGAACCTATATAATTCTATTACAAGGCGCACCAAAGTAGTCTTACCCCTTCCTGTCTACCCTTTCCAATGAGTTCTCCCTGTTTTATTAACCTGCAACTCAATAATTTAAGACTTTATTTTAAAAAAAAAGGCAGATCTGAATAGCTAAACATAAATAGCCTGTGTTGTTAAATAGTCCTGAACTGTTTGAATAGGAGAATGTTAAAAATTACTGGAGAAGTTATTTGGCATGACACTTTCTTTTAAAGAAAAAGCCATCACAGTAAAAGTTTCAAACTTTTGTCACAGACTGTTATTTGAGGGAGAATTACAGTGTATTAGCCTAGTGTAAAGAGCAGCAGCAAATGCATTAAAAATACAGCCTACCTATTGACCTGCAAAAGTTATTGTTATCAGCTAGCTCCGATGATTAGCTCTATACTTGTGGCCACTTCTCTGTTTGCAGCTGTTTTACTCATGCTCTCAGCAGGCAAACGAAGACAACTCATAGCTGGCCTAAATTATACCTCCTGTCTCACTGCCCCTTTCACTGCTCATTGGGGGGGGATCAATGTTAAACCAATGTCAAGTAAGTTGATTTTCTCTCTCTCTCTTTCTCTCTCTCTCTCTCTCTCTCTCCTTCTCAGGAAATAACAAACAAGACTCAACTTGCCATTTCATTAAGTTTGCAGTGCAAGGAGCAAGATGGTTTGTTTGTTTTTGTTTTGATAAGGATAATTATAAATAGCAGCAACTTATGTTAGGAGATCAATTGCCCTAGGATTTTTACTTGTTTGCTTTTTAAACAGCTATGTGGAAATTTAAATCCAGTTTTACTAATGTGTTGGCCTATGAGTAGTTGCGTATGCTTGGGATGGGAGCTTCTGGCAGCAATGTTGCTTCTTTCTAATTCATTAAAATAATACTAATTTCAGCTCCTAGGAATTGAAATTTATACTGCACACCTGTGTTCCTATGAATGAAATGCAAAACTTCCAGAAAGTATTTACAATGTCAGGACTTTTAAAAGACAGACTTTCTTCCATTCCCCTTAGCAGTGAAGAGGCAGACTTAGCTCAACATATCAGAGTAAAGAAAAAGAAACAAGGGAAAAACAAATTAAAGTAAATATTCAAACCACAACACTTAGTTATCTACATCCAGTTCAACAGCAACATTTATAATATATCAATAATTTTTATCAGTTTTTTTAATGGTACCTTTTTATATGTTCTGATTATTTACACCTGTACAAGCAAAAGCACACACTTCCAAGTGCACATTTTAATACAGTATTGACTATTTCCATTTACAGATTTTTTTTCAACATTTTGAAAAAGATCCAACTGCTTAAGATCTTTTTAAGGTATATTACAAAAACTGCCACTATGACCTGTACTAGAGTATGTTTACCCAGTAAGACCAGTGACAATACATAGATACTGCAACTGAGTAATTCTGTATATGCCACCCCGTGCTAACCCTTAATGGGGTCAGACTTCAATAATTCTAAACTGTCTTATACAAAAGTTAAGGCAAAGTCATTTTCAAGTTTAAATAAAATTCAAGTCTTTAAAGATTGGATGGAAATAATTTTTAAAAAAAAATCAGTTTAAATAAATCTTTTGGTGTTTATATGTGTGTTTGTGTGTGTGTGTGTGTGTGTGTGTAGGTGGGATAAACTGTACTTAGCAGAAACACCTTTTGATCTGAACCATCTGCTGCTTAAACACTAAAAGGAAAAACTTTAGCTATTTAAAACAAAAAATAATTTATCAGCAACTTTATTAGAAATTTATTAATTTAAGTGCAGCCTTGTCCTTCAGGAAGCATGTTGCTTCTAACGTAAGTGTGATAAATCTCACCCCAGGGTAATATCTTTCTTCCGCATACATGCACACACATACTAAAACACCATCAATTCATGGACTAAAAAAAAAATTAAATCCATATGCCAATGTTGGTAGTTACAGAAGGTGTCAGCACTCAGGCTGATTAAGATATGAACTCTTTCAAAGAGCATTTGGAACAGTTTTGAAAACTTATATAGAGCACGGGTTCAACCAGAAAAGGGTTCAAAATTAGCTTCCTCGGTTGAGAGAAGGAAAAAAAATTGAAATCATCATCACAAGAGTGCTATTGTGCTATCTTGTGAAAAACTGCCATTAGCTTGCATCTGCCATACACAAGGGCACATTTATTTAATTCATAATGTGCTTTTTTTTTCTTTTCCTGAAATTCATGAGATCATTTCAGCTTGGACTGAGTAACTGGTTACTTGCCTGCAGTCTATCAATGCAAATAATTTAGAGAACTCTCAGTTAATCTTTATGAAGTTCTCCTTTGGCCAAGAACAAAAATATTAGAACCAGTTTTTTTTAAACTTAAAAAAATAGTATAGCCTGTTTGCCGATTTGCTATAGCAACTGGAATTTCAAAAAAAAAAAGTTAAACTTGTCTCACTGACTTATAAAACATCTGTTCTGCTTTATACCTTATGTATTAGCTGCTATTATTAGTCTTCAGGATTTTTTTTTGAAAATTCCTACTTACAGACCTGTTATTTAAAGAAGTACAGCAGCCCAGTTCTGTCTAGTAAATTAGGGGGAAAAAACTCATCAGAACGAGCTTGTATTCATATAGCCACATGGAGGCTTCATAAAAAAATGGATTTCAGATTAATGCATCTTCCATCTAATAATAATAATAACAAAAGAAAAAGAAAAAGATTTTAGGCATCGTCTTAAGTTCAGCACCAACCTAACAAAGTTTAATTAAACCCTGACGGAATTGACTGTTTGCTCAAGGGGAATTTGATGATCAGGATGTAAGAAAAGAGAAGGGAAAAAAATCTATTTTACAAAGAAATAAGAAATAAACGATAACAACAAACAACAACAAAAAAACAAAACCCTAGCAAGCATTTCATATACTTCATAACCCCTGCAAGCTTTTAACCAGCAACTCCTTCTTTGTACTCTGAGTGTCAACATAGGGTAACTTCATAGTAAAAACTTCTTGAAGTTCACCCTAAGTGCTACTTTCACTGAGGAGACCTGGGAGGAGTGCTCTGTTCTTTAGTCAGACGTTTCCCAACGGCTGGAGGAAGAGGAGACTTGCGTCCTGATGGTCTCCGCTGGTCTTTAGACTTCAATTCTTTGCTTCTTTCTAGTGTTTCTGTGGGTTTCCTTTCCTCTTTCCCACAACCAACAGTGTTTGGCTTCTGTTCTTTTGGGGACTGCAATGGAACTGGATCCTTACTAATCCTCTGGCAGATTTCTGCATAACTAGGTTTCCGCCGTTCCTGCTTTATTAAAAACACACACACACACACACACAAATAAAATTGAATAAAACCAAGCAATCTCATCACCACCAGAAGTAATAAATTCTGCAGAAAATAAGATGAAGGTCTTGCTTAGTTTTGTGATTCTTCACCATGAAGAGTTACTCCTTAAGACATTTTTGTTGTTCTGAAGAATTGAAGCATAAATAGAGTAAGACATTCAATTGTGCACTGGAATCTGGAACCTCTGACGGGCATCAGAGTGATAAAAAAAACCATGCTGCAGTTTGAGCCTCTCTGGAAATCATTTGGGAAAATAATGTAAGTCATACAGGTGGTCTTTGACTTAGGACTATAATTGGGACTGAAATCCCCTCATTAGCAGTGCTGCCCTAAAGCATGACATCCCATGATCAGCGAAATTCCCTTAATGACTGCATCACTTAGTGATGGCACTCCTGGCACTCTTTAACAGAATTTCACCAGTCATTAAGAGCTGTGGTAGCGCAGTGGTTAGACTGCAGCATTGCAGGCTAACTCACTGCTCGCTGCCAGGAGTTCAATCCTGACCAGCTCAAGGCTGACTCAGCCTTCCATCCTTTCTGAGGCCAGTAAAATAAGGATTCTTGGTGAAATATGTTGACTCTATCAAAATAGTGTGTTGTAAAGCACTTTGAAGTATTATATAAATCTAAGTGCTATTACTTTTAGCTGAGAACCTGACCGAAAACCATTCTGGGTTTGGGCATTCCCATCTCTGAGTCTTGATAAAGTGACGGACTCCAACTCCTCCCCATCTATCCATCTCTCCCCATCTATGCCTCCAACTCCTCCCCATCTATCCATCTCTCCCCATCTTTGTTTTTGGTCACCCTGCACCCTACTAATCAAGCAATTCTGAGGCTCCTTGCCATGCTTCAGTTTAGGAGCTTAGGATCTTTCTTGGCAAGCCGCAGCTCTGGGGGCTATAGGAAGGTCCTGAACTGCAGTGTGAGACTGCAACCAACCCTAGAAGCCTCAGCTCGGCCCAGCAGCGTGCAACAAAATGGCTTCTTAGTATGCTGTGGTTTTAGGCCACAGCACAATGCGAAGCCCAGCCCGAGCAGCAGGGCACAAAACCTCAGCCGTGGCCCTCTGCACTCTGAGGTCACTATTACCTGGTGTTCTGCCATCCCAGCTAACCTTTGCCATCTTCCTCTTCCCACTGCTGATGAGGCATGTCTGGCCTAGCTCTTCTTAAGGCAAGTGTTGGCCATGGGAAGCCTTCTTCCCCAAGTCTTGTGAGGAAAAAAACCATTGTGCACCATCAGGAAAGAAAGCTTTGCGCAGCTAGTAGTTGCCTCGCAGAAGTCCAGGCTAGGGAGACATGCTTGGTTAATAGTGGGAGCAAGAAGGTGGCAAGGGTCTATTAGGGAAAGCAGGGAAGGTGCAGTGCTGGGGGCCAAAAAGGGATGGTGGAGGTAACTGAGGTGCCCCTGCAGTTTTAAGTGGGCTGCTAAGTCCCTGAATTCTGATCGTGTCACCATGGGGATATTGAAACTTTGGGGATTGGCCACTGTAACTTCAAACAAATGGTTTAAGTTGAGCGCTGTGTCATAGTTCCAAGCAAAAGATCCGGCATTCTAGAGTGGCAGACCCCCGAGGACCTGTAAGCGGCTGCAAAGCTTCCTGGGCTCCACAAACCTCTATTGGCAGTTCATCCCCTCATTCGCAAGGGTAGCCCTGTCAACCACAGTCTACTGAAAACAGGGAGGGCAGCAACCAACCTCTCCAGTAAATGATGGAGTGCCTTGGACTTCTCGGGTGCCTTTCTGGGTAGCCTCTTTGACTTTTTGGGGCCAGGTGGGCTGGTCATTTCGAAGTTGACAGACTACCTATATCAGCAAACTATCAGGAGAATGGGGTATCTTGCTTTTATTGATTTTATAAATAACTCCAGGTGACCAAGATATCCAACGTATCTTCCTCCTCTTATTTCCCCCTCCAGCAACCCTCCAGATCCCTTAATGATCACTAGACAAAAGTGGGTCTCTACTTAATGGCTCTACCTATAAAAAAGGAGCTATACTTTAATTTAGACCATTTTTTGCTTATTTAGTTTACCTCCTCAGATACCTTTTCACAAGTTCTGTGTGATATCAAAGGTATGTAATGCAACTACTATAGAAGACGCTTTTGCTACATGCAACAACACTTCGACCTTTATGCCTACAATTTATTTAACCATAGTTTGCTGAGTGTTTCTTGAGAGTTCAGATATAACCTTAAACCACGGTTTGTTTAAAATCAGTTAGCTGAATGGTTTCAGATATTAGGCAAAAGCTATAAATAACAGTTTACAAATCACAATTGGCTGGGCACACCCAACAGACTAAACTGAAACCGAGCTACCGCAAGATGCTTAAGCCTTATGTCTCTAAACCACTGTTTCTCAACCTTGGGAACTTTAAGAGGGGTGGACTTCAACTCCCAGAACCCCCTAGCAAATGTTGTGGCTAGGGGATTCTGGGAATTGAAGTCTACCCTTCTTAAAGTTATCAAGGTTGAGAAATACTGCTAAACCCAACCAGAGATGACAAAATACGATTTTGCATCCAATGTTTTAGACCAGTCTTTTGTAAACCTGGCAACTTTCAGATGTGTGGATTTCAACTTCCAGAATTACTGGCTGGCTGGAGAATTCTGGGAGTTGAAATCCACACCTCTGAAAGTTACCAAGGCTGACAAAACTGGCTGGGGAATTCTGGGAAACAAAATCCACACATCTTAAGGTTGCCGAGGCTGACAAGGCTAGCTGGGGAACTGTGGGAATTGAAGTCCACACACCTGAAGGTTGTCAAGTTTGAAAAACATTGTTTTAGACTAAACATCGAAAACTGAGTCAGTTTTGATGCTTGCTTTTGGTGAGCTTCTGTACCACGAGTAGGAAAGTTCATTTTATCCTCTTGTTTAAAGATTTTTGTGGACTAACTCATTATCTTGAGAAGTCCTTCTCTCAGTTTGCCAGACGCATTCAGTAGACCCCAATTAAGGCTGAGAAGCAGAAGTTTTAAATTCCACCGGTCTAAAACATTGGATGCAAAATCGTATTTTGTCATCTCTGGTTGGGTTTTTAACAGAGTTCAGACACTCACAGAACACATCAAATAATCAGAAAACAGGACAAGTGAAGTCCCAAGACAGACATGCCCTTTTGGTAACAGGCTGATGCTTTCCCTCCTTCCTCTAGGAATGAATCTGGAAGTTATTTTCCGCTCCTGAGTTTGTGGTACGGGGCTCGGCAACCAGCAAGCCAGGTCCAGTAGCTAGTGCTTAGCCTCTGGCCATATTTTTGCAGAGCACACAGCGTCCCTACAGGGTGAGATCACTCGCTTCCTTTATTTTCCTTGGAAAAAGGAATGCATCGTTCTCCTGTTGGGTCAGCGAACTTGCTGATCTCTCTCCTGGGTTGCTATTTGAAAACCGAGCCTATCCATACAGAAGCTAGAACAAGCAGAGTGTTGGAGAGCCAGTAGTGCCTCTGTTCCAACCCAAAACCAGAGCAAAGTTTGCAAGAGTGAAAAGAGTGGGCGGCTAGGGAATTCTGGGAGTTGAAGTCCACCCCCCTTAAAGTTCCCAAGTTTGCAAAACACTACTGGAAAGGATTGTTTTTAATTTTCTCCCACCAGCCCAGGCTCACGGCCATGAGATAGACAGCCCTATAAATCTCATAAACCAAAAGACAAATGAGAAACCAATCCTCATTTAAAGTCAGGGTCAGAGGGCAGGAAAGAAAGAACAGGCTGAATCTGTTGGGCAGAAAGAGACCTCTGTCGCTGTTGGAAAGAGAAAATAAAAACTCGGCTTCTGGTAAGAGACAGGGGGTCCCAAAGGGCCAAAGTCTGTTTTGCAACCCGGTC
>JANHFJ010008895.1:115084-136122 GCA_032468195.1 Cerberus rynchops
CTGTTTGATTGGCAGCTGGGTTGTCCTGACAATGGGGAAGGGACAGAAAGGAGGAGAACCAAGTCTGTCCTTCCACCAATTACCAACTAGAAGAATTCAGGATGGTAGAACAATAAAAGGAAAGCACCAGGGAGTCATCCTTGGAAAACCTAAACAAGTTTTTACTAAGTGATTTCATAGAACAAAAACCCTAGAAGTAAATAATTGCCTGATAATGTGACTAGAAGTAGTTAGATCAACACATTGACACATTTGTCTAATAATTTGTGGGGAAAAAAGGGCATGTAATTATTGGCTGACCAGCTGGAAACCATAGGTACCTAGATTGCAAACGTAAATTTGCTCTTATATACATGCAGATAAACCAACAATTTTAGGTGTTAAAATATACCTCCAAAATAGGTTTGGTTTATCTGTGAATTGGTTTATCCCTGAGTATATATGATAATACTTTTTAAAAGTACCTTGTATACTTGGAGATAAGAACATCTGCAGATAAACAAACCTTGAAATTTTAACCAAAATACCATGAAAACATATCATCCACAAATAAGTCAACTGTGAAAATTAAAATGTACTAAAATGTCAAAGGTCTGTTTATCTGCAGGTAGCATATTTTTTAAAATGATATTTTGGTGAAAAAGTCGAGGGTCAGCTTATCTGTGAGCATATACATTAATTTTTGGATGGAAAAGTCCATTCTCATTAGCTTGTTTACTTCAGGACTCATCTGTACCTGAAGTTGCCCCGCTAACACTTTTAAGGGACTTGTTTTTATGCTATGGAAGCAGTTTAACATCATCTGGCATTGTGTCTTTCCTTACACAAATCTTGCAGTAAGGACAAAGTTAATGCCTCAATAATATTGCTGGCATAATCAAAGAGTTGAATTTGCCCACCTCCTTTTGGCTGTTGCTGTGGGCATGCTCCTTTTCAGCTGGTCACTGTAAGTAAGATCAGATACCAAGCTTGTGCAATGGGATCTGATGTAAGAGGAGAGGCAAAGGCTGGAGTCAAGAAGAAATCAGTCTGGAGTTGTTATGTTCCTACAAGCGTCCAAGTTTAGTTCCTCTTGAATTCTGTTAACTCTTATATAGCACCAATTTAGCACTGACCATTAATTGACTAGATTCTTGTGTAAAGGCATGAAGAATAAATCATCTTAACTGAAACTTAACACGTGATCCTGAATCTTCATGCTTGACATTTGCTCATGTAAAGTATAATCACTCCTTTGGTTAAATGTGACATGAGTTCCGTTTGTCCACATACTAATTTTCTGGAACTCCTTGGGCCTGCTTTTAAACATACACTTCAAAAGACAAATGCATTTATGACCTCTTCCAAACAAAAAAAGATTAAAGTAAAGGTAAAGGTTCCCCTTGTACATATATGCTAGTCGTTCCTGACTCTAGGGGGCGGTGCTCATCTTTGTTTCTAAGCTGAAGAGCCAGCGCTGTTTGATGATGATTCCGTGGTCATGTGATCGGCATGATTAAACACTGAAGGTGCACAGAGCGCTATTACCTTCCCACCAAATAGTCCGTATTTTTCTACTTGCATTTTTTATATGCTTTCAAACTGCTAGGTTGGCAGAACTTGGGGCAAGTAAATGGAGCTCACTCCATTATGCAGCACTAGGGATTCGAGCAGCCGAATTGCCAACCTTTCTGATCGACAAGCTCAGCGTCTTAGCCATTGAGCCACCGTGTCCCAAAAGATTACCAGCTAATTTAAACTGGGATAGTGATACTCCCCAACAAATGTACAACATGATTTTCACAAATTAACTTTATTATTTATTACTTGGAGCAGAGTACTACCACTTGGGCAATCCCCAAATTTATAGATCACTTGGGCTATGTAAATTTTGCATATTCTGTGGGTTTCTTCAAGGTGCTGCCAGCTCCATCTTTAAATATGATTGTCATACTTCTGAAAGAGCAATGCTTGTTTATTTATACGGAAATGCTAATCTTCTAGAATGGACTAGTATGACAACGTGATCATTTTTTAAATATGTGGATATCAATCTTAATATAATGAAATCTGTCTTCCAGAAGACTGATATTTGTGGATAAAAATGACAACCTGACTGACTGGTTGTCAAGGTTCAGGGGAAGCACAGGATAATGTGGGATGCCCCTGCTGATGTACCTGCAAGCTTTCTGCTATGGCATTCTGTATATTCCCACTCCATATTGATCTAGCAGCTGGGATTTTTTTTAATTGACAGCAAAATAAATTGCCCTACACAAGGCCAATAAACACCCTTTCACTTGTGCAACTTGAAAAATAACTAAACTCTGCACCTTGAGCACATGTCTTGAGTCTGCCAACCCACCTGTCACTTGTTTATGGAGAGTAACTGGTTTTCCTGTCAGAGAATGATTTAGGGTATGAGAGGAAAGGAAGCTGGGGAATCTTCCAATGGCTCCCCTGAAATTGTCCCATATTAGATCTGTAAGACAAGAACCATCTGCTGGCCTTCTTGTTGCAAAACAATAGAGCTTGGCTATGTGGACAGTGCAATTTATGTTGGCACAAGGATAAAAAGAATGCATATTAATCCAGTCATGAAGTGCCTTGAGATAGACTGGTGAACAGCTATCCTGATTTATTTGAAAATGAAATACTGTATCCCAAAGAGCGAAGTCTCAGGAAAATTCAACGGCATACTTCAAAAATTTCTCCTCCTATATCTGTATCTACAGCTATATAGCAAATTCTAACTATATACAAATTGACTTATACAAGTTTTGGAAAGGAAATACAAAATTTAATTTAATTGGTACAAAATAATAAAGTTAAAAATATGTAATTTTTAAATTCAAAATCTATGGAGTTTCTGAAGCATTCATCTGCCTGTTTTCTTCGAGCATATCTGAAAATAGTAGTTAGCAAATTCCTCAACCTAGCAAACAGCAGCTAGTGGTAGAGTAAGCTTCAGTGACTCCCTGGCTCACTTCTGCCTTTTTTCCTGTATTTGTTGTTTACTTACACAAAGTACCTTATAATAAAGACAAACAATAGTGTCAGCTCTGATATTAACCCACAACATTCCTTTACAATCCTATTTCTTTATAAATGTTTATAGAAACCTGACATGTCAATTCCTTGCCAGCTTTTGAGATTAAACCTTATCGTGTAGTTTATCAGAGTATAGCCAAGTAGTACAGGGATTGATTTTTCTGGAAAAGAACTTCAGAAATAATCCAAAATGAAACCCAGATAAATATTGAAAAAGTTAGCTTTGCTGGATGTCAGGAATTAAAAATGGCCTAGTTTTTCACCAGTTGTTTGTAGTTTAACTTGAGACCCTTTCCAAGTATTCTGTTGCATGTTTGTATATTTCTTTTGGAAGTTAGAAATATTCAAAAACGCCTCTTAAAATCTTGACTTTATGAGACATAATTTATCAGGTTTTTTTTTTTAATTTTTCTACTGGAATAGCAGTATTTTTATTTATCAATTTGCCACCCATCTCACGGTTCAAGGTGACTCTGAGTGAGCACCAGTATACCAACTTATTTTTTAAAACATTTTTTTCCAGGAAACAGTTGGATGTTCTTTTTAGCAAAAAGTTGTCTAATGAGTTATTGAAAAGATACAGAATGGGTTGTTTTCAGTGTCTTTAACTATCACATTTGAACTACAAGGTATGTAGTTCTCATCATTGCTCCATCTCAGAAATGATCCTGAGTTGAGAGCAAAAGGCTGTACAGGAAAGGGAAAACGAGGTATGAAAGGACAAAATTCCTTAGAGGGTGTAATTTTCACAGTGTTAGGATTATGGTTGGTTAACAAAGAACTTTCAATTCTGACAAAAGCAACTACCTGTAGTCCCTGACTTTAGTGACCATTTGAAGTTACAACGCCATTGAAAAAAATGACTTATGGACCACTTTTCACATGACCGTTGTAGTATCCCCAAGGTCATCTGATCACTTGGCAACAGATTCATATTTATGATGGTTGCAATTTCTTGGGGCGGGGGTCATGTGATCACCTTCTGACAAGCAAAGTCAATGGGAAAGCCAGATTCACTTAACAACTGTGATAACTAACTTAAGAACTACGGTGATTCGCTTAATCACTGTGGCAAGAAAGATTGTAAAATGGCGCAAAATCCATTCAATAAATGTCTTACTTAGCAACAGAAATTTGGGTCTCAATTGTAGTCGTAAGTGAAGGACTATCCGTATCCCCTCACACATTGCATAGTTTCAGAAAATAGTAATCAAAGGTCCCAGACATAGACTAAGTTGTCATTGAACTCAATACGGCAGCAGTTACCACAAGTTGGATGGTTTTTATTAAAAGGGAATCCTGGAAGAGATGCCCTTCTGTCTATTCTACCAAAAAAGGCATCTTTACTTACATAGAGTGATAAGCCAGTAGTACCACAGTCATAGTAAAAAAGGAGTAAAAAAAGCTAAAGGGTTGTTCTGAAAACTTAGTTGTCATTGTGATATTAAAATGCACAATAGGGAACAAAATCCAAAACATCAGAAAATCTGGGGTTCCTATCCAGGAACAAAATGGTTATCTACAGATGAGTGAATTCTGCCATGACACGGGGTTGTGATGGTACCCAATACTTAATAAAAAGCACTACAAGCACTTTCAAAGAATGTAGTAAAACAGATAAAAACTGTGTAAGGTACATCAATTTAGATTTATTGTCCTACAAACTTAGGGGGGGCGTTAGTTAAATGATCAGCAATTGATGTACAGTATATCACAGAAATGAGTACACCTCCTCACATTTTGTAAATATTTAAGTATATTTTTTCATGTGACAACACTGAAGAAATGATACTTGGCTACAATGTAAAGTAGTTAATATACAGCTTGTATAACAGTGTGAATGTGCTGTTACCTCAAAATAACGCAACACACAGCCATTAATGTCTAAACTGCTGGCAACAAAAGTGAGTACAAAAGTGAGGAGGTATACTCATTTCTGTGATATACTACACAGTAGTATATATATTTGTTATATATCCAAAAGTTGCCTCTATTTACTCAAATTTTTTGTTCCTACTCCATGGTAATATTTTAGGAAAATAGTTCCAGGTGACAAAAGGAAACATAATCTGGGTTCTTGAAAGAAGAATTGTAGTTCCATTGTGCTATTGAGTAACACCCTTGTTTGTGTGAGTCAATGTCATTCAAATGAACATAAATATTTTAATCTTTCCTGCCATATCAGACATTGTGTATAGTTTGAGGGAGCAATAGTGGAATGAATATATGTAAATCTGGCTAAAGCTTCACAGTAAAGTGTTTATACAACTGCATCTGGTAGAGCAATAGAAGTTTTAGATAAATCAGGATTTTACTTCATCTTCAGCCACATAAACTCCCTTTGGAATAGGTACTTCCTCAACCCAATTTACCTCAGGATAGTTTTTGTGGGAGGGAAATAGGAGGAAAAGAATGGAGAGTGTGTTTCTTTTGAGAAAAAGATGAGAGAAATCTTTAAAAAGAAAATTACATACTGGGAAGGTTGCTGAAACAGACAATCCTTTTTAGCAGGAATAGTCTTGCCGCCTTTCCTGTTCTGTATCCATTTGCTCAATAATCATAAAAACCAAAATATGCTTTTGGGAAATTCTGTCAAAAGCCATTGTAGCAGGCTTGGCCTGCAGCAGTGACATGAAAATGCTGTCAGGGTAGGGTTGCAGTAATGTGTCTTCCATGTCTTATGACCTAGTTGTGTCACTTGGGTAGGTTATGACTAAGTATTTCTTCTCTGCCTGCTAGAATTTCCTACCCTAAATTCATGGTGAGTTTAGATCTTACCTATGTAACAATTTCATGTGGCACTTTGATTTAACCATGTTATGTTGCAATTGTCTGGAGTTGTGTAGCCTTGCAGATTTTTTTTTCCGCAGGCATCAATGCTGAGGTGGCCTGAGCAAGCTAGGATTCTGATGGGCCACAGTTCCCTGTGAGAGAGGCTTAACTTTCAAACTGATTTGTTGCAAGCTTTCAATCCACCAAAAGATAGATGTACCCTAAACAGGTAGTCCTTACCTGATGACTACTTTTGAGCCTAAAATTTCTGTTGCTAAATGTGATAATTGTTAAATGAATTTTGACCAATTTTATAGCCTTTCTTTCCACAGTTGTTAAGAATCATTGCAGTTGTTAAGATAGTAACATGCTAAGTGAATATGGCTTTCCCCATTGACTTTGCTTCTCAGAAGGTTGCAAAATTTGATCGTGTGACCCTGGCACACTGCAACCGTCATAAATATGAGTCAGTTGCCAATTTGAATTTTGATCATGTGATCATTGCCATTGTAAGTTTGAGCAGTCACTAAACAAAGTGTTGTCGAGGGCTATCTGTATTTATGCAGAAATACTGAAATACTGAAAATTCAAAAGGATCCACAACACTTAACCATAACTCCATTGATGATATTATAAGTGAACATAGGATTGGAGCCTGAAAAAGTATAAACTATATCTAGAGCTATTTATACATGAAGTTTTTTTCTGATTTGTTTTTGTGCTGTGTTAATTTGTGAAATAATCTACCTTGATTATGAAACAATCTACATTGTTGCATCCAGTGATGTTCTTGATTTTTGTACATATTATTGATATTTATGCATCTGATGCATGATCATGGGTGATAGGATGTTAGCATTGTGAAACACAGCGATAATCTAGCTGTCTAAACTGTTGGCACTTTGTGAGTAAAGAATTTTTAACTGGTTCTCAAAATGGATAGGTTTTTTTAAAATTCTTATGCCTGGTCTGTTTCTCTTTTAATATTTAAGCTTTAAATCTGACAATAAGCTTATTGGTAGTCCTCAACTTACAACCAAACCTTTTAGTGACCATTCAGATAAATTTAAGTGCTCAATTCAAAGTTCTGACAGCTGCGTCCATCTCCCTCCTTAGTTGCATGATGGCTCTTGGCAAGCGGTTCACATTTATGGCTGATTGTAGCATCCCATAGTCACGTGACCACAATTTAAGACTTTCTTGCCGGAAACTGATGTTTACTTTTGGTTTCCAGGAAAATATCTTCTTTGCGGGCAATGGATTCTCTTAACAACTATGGTATTGGCTTTATGATCGTAATGTTTGCTTAATGTCCAATGCAAAAATAAAAAAAGGTAAAATCAGTCACAGTCACAAGGGGACTCACTTAAGAACTGGCATAAGTTACAAACATAATTGCAAGTTTAAACATGGTTCTAAATTGAGGATCATCTATATAGCACAAACAATCTAAGTATTACACATAGATAATATAGATACCAATATGACTTACAGTTCCCAGATTTATTATATATTACTTGTGGTTTCTGAGTTTTCTTTGAAGTGGAATTGAAAAGTATTAAAACAAAACAGGAAGTTCTAATGTTGTAAGATAGGAGTTGACTACATACCTCAAGGCTAGAGGTTTGTGTGTACACAGAGTTAACACAAAAAGAAGGAAATTCAAATCTCTGACAGTGTTATCCCAGTCTAACATACAGCTATAACTGTTGTCACTAAGTGATGCAGTCACACGATGTTTTCCCTAATGACCACTTCATTTAGTGATGGAACTTCCTGTTCCAATTAAGATAATTAAGCAAGGCCTATGTGTAAAAAGAAAGAACTATTGATGTACTTTTTTAAAAAACTAAATTTTATTTAAAGTTTTAAAGATAAAAACTGACACAAACTAACCAACACAAGCTAAAAAACAAAAACTGACACAAACTAACCAACACAAGCTAAAAAACAAAAAGAAAAAAATTCTATGAGAAAGAATAGAAAGAAATAGAAAAAGAAATGGAAATTCTATTTCTTCTGCAGTAAATATAAGTATTGCAACATTATTTTGTATTATGATTACAACAACCCTCACTTTTTTCTATTCATTTTTTCTAATAATCAAAACCATATATCATAAGTGCATTTTTTCTTGTTTCATGTAGTAAGGAAGTTAATTTAGCTATCAAGAAAAGTTGCTGCCTAAATGATAGTTACTTTTTAGGTTTCTAAGAAAGAGCTGTTAATTATTGCAGCCAAAACTAGTTGAATTTGAGATAGGTAAAGAAATGGAAAATGATCCTTGCATAATAGGGTCATCTGTAGTGTTGAACCAAATAGGGTGCAGTTCACTTGACACTGCAGAAATGTCATATAGTTTGATGGTTTAAGGGAGCCAAATTGTTCATGCATGAATGAGAGAGGTTGAAGTGTTCTGTCAGGTAATTTAGATAGTTTAATCGAAATTCATTTATGGAATTAAATTTTAAGATGCATAACAGTGACTTAATAGAGAAAGTATTACAGCATTAATAAATCTATTTCATAGTTCCAGTAGGATTAATTGATGAAAACTTTTGGGGAAGTTTTTCTCTGCACTAGAGTTTATGGTCATGAAATTTGACATAGAATAGATTTGTGCTTCTAAATTGTTGCAATTTAGAATAAGGCATTATTGCAGTTTCTGAATCTAAATAATTTGCTTGTCATTGCCATTCAGACACCATGTTCTTAGTCTCCTGACTTCGAATTTCTGTTGTGGAAGTGAATATAGATGTGGGTTTCTTAGAAGCACTTTTGATTTTTCATAGGATTTGCATTTGAAAAATAGTTATAATTCAATGGATTTTTGTATTTATAGAATGGCTTAATAAATGGCAAATAATATTAAAAGGCGTGTAGTAAGATTTTTCACTGTCTCATTGCTCATTACCGTAACATCTTACCACAACGATATATTTTAGTAGGATTAACTGTTTCCCTTACATTTGCTACTTAGAAAATAATTTCTTACATAGATCAAATTATAATATTTAATACTTGGCTTTAGTTTATCTTTGCAGCTATTGGAAAGTGATTGTTTTGGAGTAATGCCCACAGAAAGTGGAAGCTGTGCCACTGCTCGCCAAGCCAAGCAGAAACGAAAATCTCACAGTCTTTCTATACGAAGAACCAACAGCTCTGAACAAGAGAGGTCAGGATTGCAGCGAGAGATGCTGGAAGGCCAGGTAAACTGGATGGAAAGAGAGAGCTTGATTTCACTGCTATCTGATCAAAATAGATTAATGTCCTATAAAATCACAATTGCCCAATGTTGTATTCTCCACAATGTCCTAAAACAAACCAAAAATCCAATGTCAAAGCAAGGTTGAAATTTCCTGTTGAAATGTAGGTAAAATATTGCTGATATTCTGATATATCTCTAGGTTTCTTCACTTACTATCATGACAGTGTCCAAGAGTCTTTGAGTATACAGGTAGTCCTTGACTTCTGATCATAATTGAGCCCAAAATTTTTTGTTGCTAAGTGAGACATTTGTTAAGTGAATTTTGCCGTTTTAGGACCTTTCTTCTCACCATTGTTAAGTATATCACTGCAATTGTTAAATTAGTCATAGGGTTGTTAAGTGAATCTGGCTTCCCCATTGACTTTGCTTGTCAAAAGGTTGCAAAAGGGAGTCACATCACCCCAAGACATTGCAACAGTGATAAATATGGGTCTGTTCGCAAGTGTTTGAATTTTAATCATGTGACCATGGGGATGCTGCAACTGTCATAAATGTGAAAAACATCACAAGTCCCTTTTTTCAGTGCTGTTGTAACTTTGAACAGTCACTAAATGAACAGTTGTATGTTGAGAACTAGCTGTACGTAATTCATTTTCTAGCTCTAGTATGAATTCAGTCTGTAGCAGATACATAACACATCCTGAAATCTGATTTAGTTCAGTTCTGTAGATGTTAGCTGCTTTATTTTGGGAGATGCCTTGAGTTCTATTATCTAAGTCTTTTATTTTTTGCTCTTCAGTGTATATGGTGCTTCAGCATACATAGCATTTTCCTGCAATTTTGCTTTAGGGAAGTTTATTTGAACATTTGCATTTCAAACATAATTTTGAAAACTAAGTTATTATCTTTCACAATTTTGAATTGACAGCAAAATCTGCAATTAAGCTCTCTTGTAAAATCTCATCTTTGCTGTAGGATTGAACTAAGGGACATCAATTTGCCCATCTTGTTATGGTGTGTTATGGATTCTTGAACAGAAGGAAAAATAGTATTGAGGCCCTGCCAAGGGTAAATCGTTAGACTACATTTGTGCACCATTATTGATTTAAAATTTCAAAGTTTTAAAACAAGTAAATTATCAGATGTGAACAACCAGACCCTTACACATAGAGTTCAACTAGCAACTTTATTGTTCCGTGCCTATTTGACAGGAATCTCCTTTGACTGGCAGCTTTCACCTGAGAAAAACTAGATAAGGCTCAAAGACATTCATGGCAGGGAGGTCAGATTTTGTCCTCTTGTGCTTATGTAACAGCCAGACTAATTCCTCTCTTGAGCCCTTCTCCCAAGTGGGATGGTTGCTCACCAACAGTAACTTAACCATTATGTGATATTAAAGGCAGAACCTACTACTGTAAACATTAGACATTTGCCAGGTTTGAGCCATATGGATTGTTCTCTTTTGTCTGAAATGGAGATATTTCATCATGGTATAATATCTATTTCTTCTCCTTGGTAGATTTACTGAAATCTCTTGTGTATCCTTAATAAGGTTTTCTTTGTAGACCCATTATTCAGTAATTGTCCTTAGTTCAAGCATAACTGCACAGGTCCAGTGTGTGGAAAAAGCATGGTTTGAGAAAAAGTGGATAGAAGGATGGTTTGAAATCCGTGCTTTGGAATAATGGAAATGAGCGGCTTTACATAAAGGGCCAACTACACAAAAAGAAACTCCTGGAAAAGTCTGCCTTAACTGGGATATTTTTGTTTTCCCTAGGATTCAAAGCTACCATCGTCCATTAGAAATACACTTCTGGAGCTTTTTGGTCAGATAGAAAGAGAATTTGAGAACCTCTACATTGAGAATCTTGAATGTGAGTTTATCTTTGTGCAATTTTGGGGGAAAATGTTAAATTGGAATAAGATGCTGGTGAAAGATGCTTAGATGCCAGACCGTAATTCTGGATCTCCGTTCTTATAGATTATAGAATCAATCTCATATGAACTCTGAATGGTCAAGTTAAAATGTCCAGGTTACCTGAAATAAAAGCGTACATATTTATTTGATATCTCTAATACTAATGCTGATTAATCCCAGGATGGATAGTTGGTGCATGTTGGCTCATTTAGCCTAAAATTCCCGTAATCCTGTTCATTGAGTATTTTAGTTGTAATTGATGTCCGTAACATATTTAATTGCATATACGTTTGATTCTTCTTATTTCAAAGCTTACTGGGATAACCATTCAGATATGTTAACTTTTATGTTTGCACTGTAATGCTAATTCACTTTTGCAAAAAAAAAAATGTTTACATTGACTTTTTGATTCCAATGAGCAATGATTATGTGTTGCTGCTTTAGTAATTATATTTTGCTTTTGTAACAAGTACGGTTAAGAGATAGCATAGAAAAGATAATAAGTGATGAGGAATACTTTATTTTTCAAATAAGTCATCTATGAAAGTTATTCTTATTTTTCCTTCAGGAATGTATGGAAAAGGGAATGTTCTACTCTCTCTTATCTTATGAATTACATCCTAAGACTATTGTCCATTGGTAGAAAGTTTGGAGGGAAGCTTGTTTCTATGTTTTAACTTTCTCAGGAATCCTCTGTGATTTGATTTCCAGCTTTGGGGAAGACCCTGTCAATATTCATCCAGACATTGATCTCCCCCTTCCGGTATTCTGTTGACTTGGGAGTGAAGATCAGAGACCCAAGGTTCTTGGGGACCAGTCTGTATAGCCTAATTCCCCTTCCCTTGGTCTTAGAATGTCTGGGGAACCATGCTAATTTTTTTGTGTATGTGTATGTTATGTAAAATAGGGACAATAAAATATATCTACACATATCCTTATACATTTGTAAATCCTCTAGTTGAGGAGCTACAAAAGCTCTTACTCATTACTTGTGTTCATTAATATAACTTTCTGTTTGCAGATATCCAGACTGGATGCTGGATATGTTGTATTTATTGTTTCCAGTTTGGAGTGGAATTACTTACAGAAACAAGTTATTTGGCAAGCAGTGGTTTCCTGAATCCGGAAGGGAGATACCAAACTTTTCCTTCCGCAATTTTCATTTAGTTTTACTGATGGATATTTTGCATCAACGCGAATCTCTTAGACACAGTGATTTTAGAATTAAGATCCATTGTCAGAGTTTTATCCTAGATTTAGAGAGCTAATTACTTTCATATTATGTATTTTTTATAATTGTGGCACACAAAGAAACACAAAGAATTATGAAATTATGATCCTGCACATAATGGCCTTTGAGATAAGGGTTATGTGGTAATTTAAAAGTTGTGATTAATAATTCTTCTTTGCATTGACATTAATTTTTGTGCTACTGATAGTACGCAGAGAGATTGATACACTTAATGAACGCTTAGCAGCTGAAGGCCAAGCCATTGATGGAGCAGAATTGAGCAAGGGGCAGCTGAAAACAAAAGGTAAGAAGAGAGTTGAGAAAATACTCCTCTCTTAGTTGGTTTTTCATAATTTAGGATGACAACCAGTTAGAAGGATGTTAATAATCAAGCAAGGAAATTCAATGCGTTTCAAAACAAACTTCCTTTAAATGTATTTGTTTCAACAGCCAGCCATAGTACCAGTCAGCTGTCTCAGAAATTAAAGACTACTTACAAGGCATCAACTAGCAAGGTATGAAACATTGAAAGCCTTTTATTGAACTACAGTATACTTACCAGTTTAGTTTTACTTTTTATTACTGTCTGTCTTCATGAGGTTGAACTTTTGAAGTTAATGCCATCCCGATGTAGTCTCATCTCATATTGCAGAGATTAGTGGAGAAGTTTTGGGAGACTGATCAAAATTAACCATAGAGTTGCCATTTGTCCTTTACTTATAATTCAGTAAATGATTAAGAAAAGAAAATAGAATGACAAAATGAATTCATAATAAAAAATCAAAACCTTTATTTATAAGTTACAAAGAAAACAAAGTTATTATTTTTATTGTGAAAAATTCTTTAGCAGTTAATTATGGGACACTTCAATTATGAAATCCATTTTGCTCATTAGTTCAGTCATTTTTATTTGGTCCTTTTCAAAAATTGGGTTGCCTCTGATTGTAATTGTCATTAATTTGATTGATACTTAGAATTATCAAGCATGTACAGTATGAGCTGAAAACCTTTACTAAAATTACTTACGACCTGCAAGTAGTTTACATTTATGCAGGGAGAAGGTTACGTAGTAGTGTTTTCTTTCATACTTGGAAATTATCCCAACTATGTAAACCAATCCAAAATTGTATCCACTAAGTATGTTAGGATACAGTTTTTCAAATCCCTAGAATTTTGTAATAATTTGGGAGATGTGCTTCCAAATATATCTGGAGAAGTCCATATTGGGAAAATATAGCAAGGAGAAGGTGTTTGGGGTGCTTTGATCGTTTTTTAATGTGGTAGTCTTGGTGCAGAATTTGTAGTTTCATTAAATTCTCTATTTTCATTAGATCAAATAAACAGCTATATATTTTTTGTTATTATGCTGCCAGATTCAACATAAATTACTTCCTGGCAACTTTACAATATAAAAACAGAATAAAACATATAACAGCTAATATACAAAGTTTAAATATACATTTCCTGCAAGCATTTTTTTTACAAAAATTGAAATTGTTTCTGACAATCAGTTGTGCACACGTTCGTTATTTTTAATAGAAAACATCTTTATCCTTTGTCTTTCTGCAGTATTACTATCATTATGCACTTAAAGGATGGAAATACATTTTTTCTCTATTAATGTTTTTTTATTAAAAAGTAGGGTCTTCAGTTTCTAGATCATATATAAGTATGTATATTGTGTATTGTAAATTTGTTGTTCTTTGAAAGCAAGTGCTGAATGCCTATCTTTTCTTACTTGCTATGTAGCGCTCAAATTCTTTCCCAGGGAGATCAGGTGGACCTCGCAAATTCCACGTGGGAAGCTGGGAAATATGGGGTGGCGACTCTTGGGTAACTGCTTTGCTTCCCAGTGTGCCAATTTGCATGCCCAGCTAAACAGTAGTGAGTGGTGGAACATACAGAATCTCATTTCAACCAGTTTTTCTTCGTGGATATTATATTTATCAATTGGAGCTTTATCTGGAGGACTTTTTACTGCTCATGTTTAAATATTGCGTATAGATACCAATTGTTAACAGAAGCAATGTTTCCTGTTTCCTGTTTTTATCGTTATCTATCTCTTGGGTAGGCTACAGTTTTTTATTGCGATAGGCATAGTCTATGCCTTGGCACAGTATGTGCACATTACTGCTTTTTTTGTTACTATAATCTCAGTTCAGGTTTGATTTTAAAAGTCCTTTGTTAAAAACACTTGATTTAAAAAAGTGTCAGTGAACAATGAAAATATAAATAAAATCATAACCTTTCCTAGAACTAATGCATGCAGGCAGAATAGCAGTACTATCAAAAGGCAAAAATATAACTTAACCAGAAGCTAAGGTAAATCGGAATGTCTTGAGCAGATTCCCAAATCATGGAACACCCAGCACATGTTACAAATGATGAGAGAGGAGTTAAATAAATAAACATATTTATTTTAAATATATACATTTTATATCTTGCTATCTGAGTGCTTAAGTTATCTTAAGTAAAGATAATGCAGTGTCTGTACATATCATAGTCCTTTGGTGAAGAAATGCTCACATTTGTTTGCCACCAATGGCCTGATCTGTATTACAAGCTTTGATGGTCGCAAAGGGTTTTCATTAACAACTCCTCTCTAAGTCTATTCCTTTAACAAGTCATAATATAAATCTATAAATTGTCTATGAATAAATCTATGAACAGTTCATAAAAGAGAATGAACTTCCTTTAAGGTTTCAGAAATAGGAATATTTCAACAATCTTTTGCTGTAGTATGGTGAAAATGTTTAAAATAATGCTTTGTAGTAATACCATTTATTTGCTGTAACAATATTAATAAAACCATCCACATTAACCAAATTCAAATAAGAATAAAATATGTGGGCTGGGAATCTAAGAATTGCATAACTAATTTGAGGTGCTTTGTGAGGTTTTCAGGAACAATAATTCATTCTCTGGAACACAGCATGGCAAGCTGTATTTAAAACTGATTGGCATCTGTAAAGGTTGGTGAAGTGTAATTTTTGAACACACTATTTTCTGTGATCCCCAAATCTTGCTGCTGAATCCCAGAGGTGAATGTTTCATAAATGTGTATCTTTAATCTAAAAAAAAAATGAAATGAGAAATTAATAAGAAAACCTGAGAACTTTGGCTTTATCCATGCTGAGTTATGCCCTTAGGGATTTCACTATCTCAAAATAAATAATGACAATGAAAAAATCCAACCTTCAGTTACCAAGAGGTTGTCTGCCCTTCTTCTTGGAAGTTCCTGGAATGAGATTTTTTTTTGACATTTTGTGACTGTAAATTTGTCTTCTTTTAAGTACTGTGCCTTATGGTTGTGATCAAAATACACACAAATCATCAAATGAAAGCCCAAGCAGCAGTTGTTACAGGAGTCTACAGTACAAATTCCTCTTGTATTAACTTGCCAACTGAAATGGTGAGCAGGATGATTATTATAAGGAAGTATGGTGAGTTTGCATTTGAAAACTCTGAGCATTTAAAGAGGGAACTGTCTCATTTGCTAGCCAGGAAACAGTCTAGTTTTGTCTTCTGCTCTGCACAGTATGTATTGCACTTAGAATCTGTTTAGTTGGTTCAGGTTAATCAGCAGAATCTGCAACTGGTTGAACAACTTCTCCTTGACCTTACTATCACATGATTAGTCTTCCTTAGGAACACTTATAAGTCACATTTTTCAAAGGAGAAACATGCCCATTTTGTAGTGTAAAAAAATTCCCATTTTGTAGTGTAAAATGAGGCATTTCTAAACTCTTGTTTATGTATATAATAGTAGTGGTTTAGTGTGCATATTAGCATGATTCCCTGGCTCTGCTTTTGCTGAACATAACTTGGTGACCATTGCACTGGGACAGTGGCTGGCCCTTTTATTCACATTTTGAAGTAGAGCAAATAGTTTTGATGCTGTCCTGTTGTTGTTTGTGATATATGAAAGGACATTTCCATTGTTGTTCTAAGAGTAAAAGGAAACTCAAAATATGAAATGGCATTAAAGATGATATTTTAAGGGAAGAGGGGGAAACACTGTAGCCCCTGAAATTAAACCAATCAATTACAGGGGTACAGAAGATTTTATGAGGAAACTAAAACAGTTTGATAATTCATTTTATTCCTCACTATGTCTTATTAAGACTGATGAGGTATGTGAGACCTGTTGTGATAATATATTCTACTGTTCCACTACTCTTACATAACTCCATTTTGTTTGAAGATGTGTATTAAATTTCAACTGAATTTTAATACTGCCTTGACAGTTTTATGCTTAATGCTACACTATGGTTCAAATACTAATCCCTTCCTAGTTCTGCAAGAATTAACCTGTTCCTTTTGCAGTGCATCTGTAGTTATTATTGCTTATACTGGCTTGGAAACAATTCTTCTCATTAACAACTAAATTATAGTTCCATCTAGATCTCATTTCATTACTGTAAAGATAAATAAAGAGGTAAAAGCTGAAAACTATATTGTTTCAGCTTTTTCTAGTTTTTAAATTTCTTTTTTTCCCTCCTGAAATTTTAATTGAACATATATAAGATGCCTTATTTTTATTTTTAATCACTGAACATTCCTAAGAATATTTTCAATAACAAAATTTGATAGTTGTTTTGCTATGTTTGATTATCAGATAATACCTTTTAAAATTCAATTATTAATTTTATCTTATTTTGGTTTAATGAGGCTTTTATTTTTTAAAAAAAAACATATAGTTGATTCTCATTTCTAGGGTAATTTTAGAATTTTTATATTTTTTAAAATAAAAATTGCCAACAGTACATACCTAGTCATTTACTGTGGCAAAGGTATCCAATTATAATCTTTCACTGCTATTGAAATACTCTTGGAATTCTATATTTCACAATTACATGAATATTTTGTCATTAAACAGTCACATACCTCAGTTTACCATGAAGTCTGCTAGATCCAGCTTAGTGAAAATGAGTAATGACCCATTGGTTTTTATATTATTCCCTTACTCCAATGTTTGATGAAGAGTCTCAGGAACTTTTACCAATATTTCAGAATATAGATTTGGACTTCGTCCTCAGATGGCATGAAGCTAGTATGAAAGTTGAACAATGGCCTTGAAGAAGGCAGGACAAATTAATGTTGAAGAAACTCTTCCTCCTCCATTTTATTTTTATATTAACTGTAACATTGTATGGTAGCAAAATTTGTCATAAATTCTGAGTGCATAGAAATACATTCATCTTCCAGAACTCTGAATGGATATGCCAAGATATGATACAATGGGGATAGTGATACAATTCAGCACAGATGTTGTGGCATGGATTTTTAGAGGGCACACTATTTCATATTCCATAACTAACACAGCTTTTTGTAGTCCTGGAACAGCAATCTGCACTCCCTGTCCACGTGCAGCACATCTTCACTGATTACCATCATTTAGCCATTCTTCCCAGCTATAGCATAAGCAACAATTTCCAGAGTGATTTCTTGATGCCTACACAATAGGTAGATAGATGGTATTGTTATATGTATAGAATACCTACTGATTGTTCAGTACCGGGTTGCAGGAGATCCAGCATTTGGTCCAGCAGCTTGAGTAAATGTGGTTGAGATGCTGCAGATTTTAGCATAAATCATATAAATGGCATAGCAAAGTTCTTATATGATTTCTGTCTAAACAGTAAATGATGAATATATCTGATGGTATATCTGATATAAAGGTTAGCTCTAGTCCCAATCTGCTTTTCTGGATTGGAGAACATTGCACACCAGGGTGAAAAAAAATGGAAGAAAACCGATGGTGCTGCTTGTTAACAAGCCAAGGCAGCCATTAAAAGACCAAGTACAGAATTACCTGTAATTTTCTCCACTCTGTCATGGATGGAAAAAGACTTTGACCACTTTGCACCTTTTTCTGATAAGGGAAGTTGAGTGGCTGAAACAAGAAATTCTTCCACAACCTCCACAGGGATTGACTACAGTGAATAGCTATACCTGATGTAGGGTGTGCCGAGTTTCTTGTTCTTTCTCAAACCATTTTGGCAATTGTTATTGGTAGGGCAGAGTAGGACTCTTGCTAACTGTGTGGAAACTAGAGGGTGAGTCCTTGCTTGAGGCCCTACTGACTGGTGGTTCTTCATTCCTGCTCATTATGCTGTTGAATCACTCATGGAACCCCCTTTCTACCCATTAAAGACAATGCAATTATTGCACAAAAATACTTTGGGTGGACACACCAGTATAGCTCATATTAGCTTAGGTTGCTCCAGCCAGCAAATATTACTGATTTACTTCTTCCAGTCCAGTGACCCAGCACTTGCCTAATCCAATAAACTGATAGTCCTGCACTGCTAATCCTTGCACAAAGGCTGTTACTTAAGAGTGTGAACTGCTGCTTGCTTGTCCATGCTGATTTTTTAAAAAATATATAGCAGTTCCAACTTGAGAGTGTTTTCTTCTATCCACCCAATACATTTATTCATCTAAAGATAGTAAAATAAGTCATTCTTGCTTTCATATTTCTCTTTATTATTTTAAAATTTTGATTATATTATTTTTGTACTGCTTCTTGAAAAGAACATTTCATTGTCATACAAAAGGAATTGGTCTGAACTTCCAAGTTAATATGAATACCACTTCATATGGCTCTGAGCTTTGAATTTTTACGCATCTTTTCATTCTTCCCTCCTAACCCCTTTTGAGCTAGCTCTGTTTAATAAGTCGGCTTGTATGGTGCATACAACGTATTGTAGAAGAAAGAGAAGTGCTCTGCAGATTATACCCATTTGTATTATCGTAAAATACAAAAAAAATATCGGAAGAGTTGTATGCTTTTATAATATCCTAAAAAGATTCGTTCTGGCCAAATTCGTCTGTTGTACCTACATAGAACAGCATCCTAGCTTCATTCAGGACAAATTTGGTCCCAGAGAATATGCTAAAGCTTATGCATCCATTGATTTGGCTATAGTGCAGTGCTTCAATGGTTCTTACATTATGTGTTACAAGAATTTGGGGGTAATTTCTCTACCTATCAGATACCTGCCTTTTGTCTCCTTAGATAGTCTCCAGTTTCAAAACAACAACATCCAGAGCAATATGTCAGCTAGTGAAAGAGTATATTGGTCATCGAGATGGCATTTGGGATGTCAGTGTCACAAAAACTCAACCTGTGGTGCTTGGGACAGCATCAGCTGGTAATAATCTTATCTATTGTTTCAGCCACAGATTGTATTTTGCATTTCTATGATTAGATTAGAACAGATTGTAGTCTAGGCTTCATTCCCAGATATCTATCTGTCTGTCTGTCTGTCTGTCTGCCTGTCTGTCTGTCTGTCTGTCTGTCTGTCAGTCTGTATCTATCTATCTATCTATCTATCTATCTATCTATCTATCTATCTATCTATCTATCTATCTATCTATCCACCTATATCCATCCATCTATCCATCCATCATTTTAATTCCTCACTTCTTTTTTTAAAATTTTCACAGATCATACTGCTTTGCTGTGGAGCATAGAAACAGGAAAGTGTCTTGTCAAATATGTTGGACATGCTGGATCAGGTAAGAATAAATAACTATTGTTGAATAAGAAAAGTATCTGTTATAATGGCATTTGTATTGAGTAAGTAACGTTGACTCTTCTTGGAATCTGTAGGAGTTTGGGTAGAGAATTTAAGAATCCCTTTGTGGGAACCCACAGGATCTTACCCATTCTTTGTGCCCTTTGAGTGTCCCATTTCAGTAAACATGAAACATAATGTAGTTTGATACCTTTCGGATGTGAAAGTTATTAAGATAAGAGCTGTCTTTAAAAAAAATCTCCATCATCACATTACAAAAACTAGATGGTAGAATTCTGTCATGTATTATTTCAGATTTAAGAGGGAATATTAAATTTTAAAATATTCAGGTAAAAATCTCATTGTTCCAAACAGAAGGGCAAATAATAGTTTTTAAGATATATATATAAAGCTTATTGATAGAGATCAAGTGCAATGATGATGCCTAATGTACTCAATCCCACAGTTAGTTCTTGTCCAATATTCTTAGGCATGGAATGATTTCCCCCAGGAACCCATATTATAGAATTTATGGAGTAGCTCTTGGATCGGGTAAACTATTCCTTCTGTTGAGAGATTTTGTTCAGTGGTGCCAAATGAAGTCTATTTTTCTCTCAGTTGTTATGCTTCTATTTTGATATTAGAAATTCTCTCTTCCAAAAATAGCTTTATTCTTAATTTTCTTTAAACCTAGCCTTTCCTGTATAATAGGATAAGTAGAGAGATCAGGTTCAAACTGGAAAATTAGGTATTCTTCTAAATTTTCTACATGTTCTTCTAACATATGTTTGTGTTTTTCTTTAATGCAGTAAATTCCATAAAGTTTCATCCAACAGAACAGGTGTCTCTTACAGGTATGTTAATGGTGTTTATCTTGCCAAATTATGTTCACTCAGTACTTGAGAAAAAAAATGCACTTCTTAATTTATTTCAGATTAAGTGGGAATAGGTTTATAGTGTGCACCTGGGATTTTGGTATTGTAGAAAATCCATTCAAGGTTCTTTCAGTGAACAAGAGGAGAAGTTAGTTCTTTCTACTCAATATTTATGTTTCCAAATTGGAAAAGTCTACAGGACGACTTTAAAGACTAGGCTGTGTGTTCATTGTAATAATTTAAGAGGGTTTATATGTTAGAAAAGAAAGCAATTAGGAAAGAGGAAAGATCACTTATACACATTGCTTGTTTCCACTCCTCTCTTGCTTTGGAGAATTAAAATCAAAATAACTTTTCATAGAGTGTTAATTTTGTTCTACAGCTTCAGGAGATCAGACAGCTCATATCTGGAGATATATAGTGCAATTGCCCACTCCTCAACCTATCACAGACTGCAATGTAAGTTACGGATTTTTAGTAT
>JANHFJ010008895.1:304680-316485 GCA_032468195.1 Cerberus rynchops
ATAAGTGGTGGTTTGATTTTGAGAATTGCTTTGCAAAATTTGAAGAATAGTGAATCTGGAAAGATAATGGAATTTTGGCTTGAGTATTGGTTCAAAAGGGTGGAATTAGCAGTAGTAGGTTTGCACTGCAATGTGAATCAGCTGAATTTCTTCTCTGTCTCAGGCTCCAGCCAATGTTTTTCTTTAGTTAAAACACCATATAATCTGATTCTTTAAATGTAGCCATTTGGGAATTCTTTTAATATATTTCTGAAATGGTGTGTGGAGAAGACTCGTAGTTGATATTTGCTCATACCATCTTTAGATAAAAATCTATTATAGTTTTGACCTATTGCTGTTTTTATTCCCTTTATGTGCATCTGTTCTGTTGATGCACATAAACTGTTTAATCTGACCTACTTGGTTCCACACATTTGTTCAATGAGCCTTGATTTTGTGGCCAGAAATGGGATAGAAAATGTCAAACATGGTTTTTAAAATAGGTACATTCACAGCACGCAAATATGTAATATTGAAATTTGTGTAATGCATTTTAACGCAGAATAATATTCAAAGATGACTGTGCTATAAGATAGCTCATCTAATTCAACAAGCTGAGTACCTTACAAGGCAAAAATGAAAGAAAATGTAAGCTAAGGTTAGTTGATTTGGCATGCAAAGTAAAATAATTTTTTTAAAAAATCTACTAAAACCATGATCAAAATTGTCAGAAGAGTTAAAATTGAAATATAGTTTCCAACACTACAGAAACTTAGGGTATACATTGAATAAACTAATAAATATGTAGCAAAATACCTCTCTTGGAGGATTTTCCATGTGGATATGGATCATAGATCTTATTTTGTGACCCTGAAATACCACATGGGTACATCTTTCCTCTATGAGTAGTCAGTAAATTCTAACATAAATGGGGAAAATGTGAGATTTTCAGATTTTAGATCTCAAGATACAAAGATCTCAAGGAAAAACTTCTCACAGGATGCTCTATTTTTTTTCAACTTCCTTTTCAAAAACTTAAGAAAAGCAGAAGAAATTTCACTTGAATGGAAGAGTCCAAGACAAAATGGCTATCAAGAAGGACAACACTGAAAGAAAATTCAAGAAGGACAACACTGAAAGAAAATTCAGGTAACAAAATCAACCAATCAATATAGCCTCATCACAACTTAATTATTTTAGTTACTAACTAGCGACACTTTCAAATTTAAGAACACAAAAATTGAATTGTTGTCTTGCTTCAGCACCCAAGTATGCCACATGAACATATAACCAGCAAAACACCACCAGCTGTTACTTTTATCTCAATTGTTTGACAACTATTCTCCAGACATTTTAAATATTTGTCTGAATTCCAGAGTGGTGGTGGTGGTGAAACCTGGGAAATAGACATGTTGTACATTTTAAAGAATGATGTCCTCTTTATCTAACTGTAACTTGATGGGGGGAGGAGATAAAAAGAATACACCCACCATATCGTATTTATGATGTCTTTCTTAAGAGTAAATATACTTGGATAATAAAAACAAAAATAGGGGGTCTACGTTCCTTATATATGGAAGTACTATTAATTTGCAGCTGAAATATGGATGATTCTTCAAAGGTCTCTATGCTTAACTTCCTTTTTTGGGGGGAAATTAACTCGTCTGGTGGCTTTTAAGTTATGCAAAAGGGGAAGAAAATGCCAACGTCTTTGCACATGGCTTCAGCAAGGAACGAGACACTGCTGAAGTACAGCACCCTCTGGGCGAGCGTTCTGATAAAGTCACAATTTATGGCTAGAACACAAGAAATCACATTAATTTTACAGAATCCCTTCAGCTCGGTGGTGGCTACCTCAGAGCTCTCACCTGTGGCAAATGATTACATTTGCTCCTGCTGGGAATGTGACTGGGCAGACGAATGTTAAAGAGAGCCCGCAGCGCAGCCTGTGCTGCTTGACCTTTAGCCAGCTTCTTGCTACGTCCTGAGCCTTCAAATGTTCTCCCATCCACTCTCACAGCCATCACAAAACTCTTGATATGCTGCTTCTCCACAGTCTCCGAAAGGCAGACGTACCTCAGTCCTGACCGCAGTTCATTGAGCAATACCACTGGGTTCTTTTCACTCTTGGCGGTGGGCGCCATCTTGTGCTTGTTTTGTTTAGGGTGGCCCATGAAGTCCAACGTGTGGTAGAGTAGCTTCCCTTGATGGCAGGCCTTAGAAAGCAATTCATTGTGAACCGGAGTACAGACTGAGAATTCCTTACTGTGTGCAGACGGTTCAAACTCCTTGAACAGAGTGTCTGGAAAGTCTTCTAGGTCCGACGTAAAGTCTGTAGATGGGTTGAAACAATTTCCCATGGCAAAATGAGCTTGAGATGCATTGGGAAACTGCACAAATGACTTGAGGGCTTGTTCAGCAGCTCTCATTTTGGCTTTCTTTTTTGTTGGACCAGTGCCTTCAAATGTATGTCCATTGACCTCCACAGCCACTGCAAATACTGGGGCATGGACAGGGCCTGTTTGGGAAATCATTTTATATTGTAAACCAGGTTTAAGTTCATGTAGCTGAACCAGGGCATTCTTTGGTGTTACAGTCCATGAGACCTTCTTGCAGATGAGTTGAAATTTGCAGAAATGTCCACTGTTGCCCTCTTCTAGAGGCCTTTTCCTTTTGACCCTGGAAGCTGCTACTCTTGATCTTTCATTAGAAGTAACTGAATGATCTTCTAAATTGCCAATGTTACGGTTCTCCTTTACTTCGGCACTGCTTATATCTGTTTGGGGAAAAAAAGCAAAAAAAAAAAAAAAAGAAGCCCACTAACATTACTGGAACTAGTGCAAAATGTACACACAAAAGTTCAAATGTATTGGTATAAATCTTGATTGAGTTATTATTTTTAATCAGTTTGGCAAAACCTAGTTATATGGGGTTTTTTTCTTTCTTCAAGCATGTGGATTATTGAGTGTTGTAATGAATGTTGTAAGGCTTACAAGAGACAGCAGAAAATAACTTTTACACACATAGCTAAATTATTACCCTATCACAAAATGCAATACTGACTACTAATAAACATTATTTTAAAGGGGGGATTAAACTAATTTATGGAAAGTAAGCTTATTAATCAGTACAAGACAAGATAGCTGTATACTACAAACAGGATCAAGGTCACAATGAACATACAGCTGAATACCCTCTCCTGGGAAAATAGCTATATCTTACTGGTGTACTTCCCACAAACATCTGGATTAGCAATCACATAAAACAGGATGTTGGACTGACTATACAGTCATCTGCCTTAATCCAGTAATGCTCTTATAGTCAATGCCAATGAATGATTCCAGGAGATAATTAGTGGGGGCATAATGCTGCTTGCTGTGATACAGATGGAGATGGGCTCCCTTTTAAATACCTGATAACCCTGATAATTGATAACTTGATCATCTTTTTTGCAATTATAATTTACAATTTCTCCTTCTTTAAGGAAGTAGTTGAGAAGGCAATGGGAAGCTAGCTGCTCAAAAGAATCTAGATTGTCTAGCAATAGCAATAGACTTATATACTGTTTTGCAGTCCTTTTACAGCCCTCTCTAAGCAGTTTACAGAGCCAGCCTATTGCCTCCAACAATCTGGGTCCTCATTTTACCGATCTCAGAAAGATGAAAGGCTGAATCAACCTTGAGTTGGTGACTCCCAAACTGCCAAACTGCTGGCATCCAGCAGTCAGCAGAAGTAGCTTGCAGTACTGCATTCTAACCACTGCGCCACTGCAGCTCTTATCTAGGAAACAAGATAATATAAATTCTTTTCAATCAATATTCAGGCTTGTTCATGGGACTGAAATGACATTAGTTGCTTGAGAGAATGATCATCAGGACAAGTTCTGAGGGAGTGTGCTCCTCTTGGTCCTACTAAGCCCTCCAAAACCATTCCGTCTACTAAGCCTTAAAAAACGTTCCACACGGTATTATTCTGGACAATCTGAAAGGGTTGGGGCAGTGTCTTATGGTGGTTAGACCATCAGCAAGGGTTGGAGCAGGGTCTTAAAGTCAGTTCCACTCTGTGGTAGAGGGTGAGATCCATTCAAGCCTTTCTATTCTCCATTGTCTTTGCAGATATTCCAGAGCAGGGCTGTCAAACTTGTGGCTTGCAGGTCAGATGCATCACTTGCTAGCCCCACCCCCACCTAATTTAGCAAAGGGGAAAAGTTCTAATACATCATATGATGCCGCCGTGAGTTTGACACCCCTGTCCCAGAGGCTGCAGATGGCACAACATGTGGTAGTATGATTAATGGTGAGACAATCCCACTAATAACATCCATTTTAAAATTGTTACTGTGGTTACCAGTAGGCTTCTAGAACAAAGTCTCAGTGCAGCATTAAGTCACATAAACTCTTGCTTTGCTATAGAAGAATCTGCCTATCATCTGGAAAGGGCCTATGGAGAATCCCTCTCTATGATAGATCTTTTGTAGTATTTCCTACATCAGTGATGGTGAACCTATGGCATGCATGCCAGAGGTGGCACTCAGAGCCCTCTCTTTAGACACATGCACCATCACCCTAGTTCAGCTCCACTGCATTTCTCCATGGCATTTTTCACTGTCATTTGCAGGCAAACAGAAGTTTGTGGGACTAAAAAAAAAAGTTCAATTGCAACTTCTTGTGAAAGAAAAAGATCTCGCCTCCCAGATGTCAGTTGCTGCTTTCCTGCAGAGCTGCGGGTGTTGTGATGCCCCACCTCCACACTGGTCTTTGGCTATCCTGCGCATGCACAGATGCGCATGCACATGCAAGCAAGATTTGCAGTTTGGGCACCCAGTCTCTAAAAGGTTCACCATCACTGGCCTACAGTGTAAAATGATTTTTCTTCTGCAGATATGTGCAGTTCCAACTCTCGTTTCAATCTAAATCAAGTGAAAATAAGTATATTCCTTTCAACCTTTGTTTTAGACTGATTAGGGCACCATGACAATAAATGTATTGTATTAGTTTAGTTTAAGCTGCTTTACAGGAATTTTTGATCTGCTCTTCACTGCCCAGATGCAGGGGGTGTCAAACTGGCACCCTGCGGGCCAGATGCATCATGCGCAGACCATGCCCCACCCACCTCTGCAAATGGGGAAACTTGTGAAATGTCACATGATGGCAACGTGATGTGGCAAGTTTGACACCCATGGCCTAGAGTATTTCAAGATTGGGGAAAGTTAGAAAAGCTTCAAGCAAACAAGTGAGTGAATATATAAATTGTACAACAACTGCTTTCCTCTGGGAATATGATTTGTACAGATACAAATCTGATTTACAACCACAGTTGGGAGAGGAACTTCTTTCTTTTCACAGTTATAAAGCAAATCATCACAGAAAGTCCAGTTACCTCTTGAAAAAAAACACATTTGGGACAATCATTGCAGTTGTAAAGCAAATCCAATTTCCCCTATTGAATTTGCTTGTCCTGAAAAGGTCACAAGGGGTGATCTTGTGGCTCCAAGATGCTCAACTGTCAAAAATACATGTCAGTTGAATTGCGATCACATGACAATAGGAATACTGCAAAAGTTGTTAAGTGCAACGACTAGTCATAAGACTTTTTTTTTTCTCAAGCTGTTGTAAGACTTGCTTAACAAATGGTTGTAAGTTAAGGATTGCCATTATCTAAAATTTAAGTCCAAAGGTCTGTCCACATACTACCCTGGCTCAGAATTTAATTCTTATCCTTCTGCTTTTTATACAATGTTTTAAAATATAGAAATGCCCATTCCTTCAATGTCGATATGAAATGAGTAATTTAGGGTTGTGCAACATGCTTAACCCTAAATCTGGGCTAAGAAAACACAATTGCTATATACATCCTATGCTATGTCCATAGTACCATGGTTTATTATGATAGCAGGATGCATATAACATGCTGAGATGGGTTTCAAACAACACAGTAAGATCCCAGTCACAATGTGTCCCTAGGATGGGCAATTACTTTCTATACTAACTTAAAACCAATCTCCCCTCCCCCCTCTCTCAAAGTAGACACAACCTATTGTTTCCAGTCATATCTTTCCTAGAAAATAATGTAAAAATTTAGAACATCTCCTCTCCCATTTTAAACAATTTTTACTGAACCAATCATTGTAGACAATGATACTGGAAGTATGAAGAGATAGGTAACCCTTATTTCACACTGTATTCAGGTTTGAAAAGAATTTGTATTGATTCTGCACCACTGAATAGGAAAACACAAGGGGTTATTTGTATTTATAATTCATATTGCCTTTCCCAATCTCTATTCCCCTCTCTTACTTTCATAACGCTAGCTGCATGGTTTGTGAACAGAGTAAATTCATCTTTAAGCCTTCACATTCTTTCATGAACAGACTGAGAGACTGGTTCTGATAATACAAAGTAAACAGCGCCCTTTGAGACCTGAACGTTCTTGTGACCTTAGCAAAATATATTTGTCCCAACCTGGTGCTTCACAAAATCTCCTGAGATTTTGTATCCCAGAATTCCAAGCCAATTTTGGCCAGATTAAAAACTGTACCTGGATGTTTCCAGTTTAAACCCAACTTTCTGTAGTCACACTTTAGTGGTTCTCAAATTAGTTGCAGATCACAAAGTATTCTGCCAATTCAAATCCTGCTTTGAATTGTAGTTTTGACTACTTTAAGAATTGACTTAAAGTTAAGAGTTGTGGGAAATGTAGCTCAGGCATATCATGTCTGGAGCAGGAGAAAACTGATGGGAAAAGTCTTGATCAGTTCCTAATTTAGGGAACCTGGTTGGATAATTTTTTTTTGCTCTTTGCATTTATGATCTCCTTCTAACATGATTTGTTTGCCTGTACTGACTACCTATTGATCTATCTGTGTATGATAGAATGGAAACATAAAGAAAATTCCATTTCTCCTTCTGGCGGTGTAGCTTTGTACATTTTGACTACAATGTATTTGGAGTAATCATTTAAGGCAGTGGTTTAGATCAATAATTTGGTCTAGAATTGAATATCCTTTTCTTCAGATAGCCATAGCCAGTGAGTGCTTTGTCACTATCTCTATTTCTTGCTGCATAGGCAGTAGGAGTTGTCCTCTTGGTTGCAAGATTTTAGATTTTAATACCAAGGAGCATTATCTATTGCACCACTGATTTAGAATGATAAATTACATCCCAATTAATTGTGGTAGCAGTATTTTTTAAAGATTTTTTTTTTAAATTATTAAAATGTTTTAAAATCAGTTGAAAAGTGCAATTTCTAAATTTGCAAAATTGCATTTCTGATTTTAAATGGAAGATTCCATCATCAAAGAGGTGTCTTATGGGTTCTAGGTTGGAACTCTCTTTGATAAATTTTCATCCATTATTTTTGCCCTGCCTTCAGGTACTTTGGAGAATAGGTTGATCCCCTCTTTTTTGGTGACAGTCGCTTAGATATTGAAAGACTGCTATCAAGTCATCCCTAGTCCCTCTCTTGGTTAGATTAGACATTCACAATTCCTGCAACTGTTCTTCATATGTTTTAACTCCATTCCCCTAATCATCTTTCTAGCTCTTCTCTGCACTCTTTCTAGTGTCTAAAATATCTTTTTTATACCATGGTGATCAAAACTGGATGCTGTATTCCAAGTTTAGTCTTATCAAAGAAGTACAAATTGGTACTAACACTTCATATGATCTTGATAATATCCCTCTGTTGCAGAGGTGAAATTCAGCAGCTTCTAGCAGGTTCGCTAGAACTGGTAGTAAATTTTCTAAGCAGTTCAGAGAACCGGTTGGTAGAAGAAATCTCCTTTTGGTTTTTTCCACTTTACAGGGTTAATCCTGTAAGAAAGGCAGGAAAAAAACATTCTGGTGTTCAGGGTTAATCCTGTAAGAAAGGCAGGAAAAAAACATTCTGGTGTTGTTTCTCTATTGCCCTGCTTACAAAAACGGCCCACCCAGTCACATGACCCCCCAGCCACACACCCCAAGCCACGTCCACAGAACCAGTAGTAAAAAAATTTGAATTCCACCACTGCTCTGTTGATGCAACCTAGGATTGCATTGGCTTTTTTGGCAGCTGCAGCAAACTGCTGGCTGATATTTAAATGCTTGTCCACTAAGATTCCTAGGTTTGGTTTTCCTTGCCTAAATGTAAAACTTTACCTTTCACACCACTGATCTGCATTTTGTTGGATAGGGTCCAGTTTTCAAGTCAATCAAGATCCTTCTGAATTTTGAGCCCATCGTCTAATATGTTGGCTATTTCCCCCCCAGTTTGATTGCAGGAAACTCTGCAACTGTCATAATTTCAAACCTAACTACCTCATAATTATTCCTATTAATAATTTCCACAAATTACCATGATTGGAAGATTTATTAAAACTATACTTTTAGACTGTTTTTATATTTAAAATTAAGGCAGATAACATACTTAATACCCCTGCTTTCTATTTTCCTTCATAACAACCCTGGGAGGTGGACTGAGAGTGACTGGCCCAAAGGTTTTGACGCCTAAGGAAGGTCTAGTATTTACAGTCTTGAGGTTTCTAGGCCTCTTTAACTACTACACCAAATTGGCTTTGAAACTCAGAGCACATCAAGTTGAATATCCAGTTCAATGCAAATGAAAGCTTTCCCAACAGATGGTAATCTAGCTTCTATTTCAACTCATCTAGGAGAATCTGATCTTTCTGGAAGACTAGTACCACTTACATTGCTCTTCTTTTTAATGTTCAGTTTGAATTTGCCTGCCTGCAATTTCAACACATCATTCCATAAGGGATAGAAAGTCTTGGCCTTCTTCTCTTTTAGTTCTTTTTTTTTTAAAGCCAAACATACCAACTTTCCTCAGTCTCTCCTGTAGGATTTATTTTTCCATTCTCTGAGCACAATTACCTGCTTTCCCTGAAACTGTTCTGAGTTCTTTGAATAGTTTTTTTTTAAATGTGATGCCTAGAAAGGCACATAGTATTTGGAATGGATTCGGATCAAGATGGAATAAAATAAAAGCATGGTTTCCTATTATAGAGAAACTATATTTCTGTTAACACAGCCTAATCTTTGGTCTTTATGCTGTTGACTTATATTGACCATCTGACCAACTGATTAACAATTCCAACTGGAATTGTTTTCACACTTATTGTACTATTATGAATGGTTTTTTTTCTGCAAAAATAATCTTGTATCTGTCTCTGCTAATTTTTTTCTGGTATTTTTCAGTTTTCATGGAAGGGTATGACTTGCTATATTGTACTCATGTATTGTCAAAAGAATAAAGAAAATAATAATTTTGTTTTAGGGAACTTAAACAATTGGTTCCTCTCATTCCAACTTGTTCTATAATTTAGAAGGTGACTATCTCTCTTAATCAGTGTGATTCTATCAGGACAACTTTGGAATAGAAGCATGAGTTGGATGAAGACCCCCAAAACAACCTTGCAATGAATGATATCATATTAAGAAAGCAATTTACAGTCTCCCCAAATCTCAGGTTCCAATTTATGGTTGCCATTAAGGAAGAAAATCACTGAATATATGGGATTATGATGCTATGAGTTCAATCATGTCTACTTTTCTGCAATTCTTTGGGCCATATTTTCTGTTCTTATACAGCTTCTTTAGGGCAGTGTGGTGGCTCAGTGGTTTAGATGCTGGGCTTGTCAGCTGAAAAGTTGGCAGCCCAGGTTTGGGACCTGAACTCCATGAAATGGGGTGAGTCCCTGTTCTCATCCCAAATCCTGCTAACCTAGCAGCTTGAAAGCATACAAATGCAAGTACATAAATAAGTACCTCTTTGGTATGCAAGTGATAGTGCTCCATGACATCGTACTGGCTACATGACCACATGTCTTTGGACAGTGCTGGCTCAATGGCTTGGAAATGGAGATAAGCCCCACACACTGTAGTCGGCAATGACTAGTGGAGTAAATCTGAAGGCATTCCTCTACCTATGACTTCTTTCAGCCATTTTATGCTCTGGCTGCTGTCAACTGCTATGGTATCTAGCCAATATATTTTTGACAGTCGCATTTCTTGGCCATGGACTTCCAGGCTGGTCCCAAACCTGAATAAATATATTTTTCTGGATAAGACCTATTGAGGTTCAAATGAGTAAAATGTGTTTCCAGCATGAAACAGCTTTTATAGTAAGATTATTAAACCCCAATAATTTATATTAGACCAAAGAAATGATTTGTTCCGAAAATCTTAATTTCATTTGACAGAATGAAAATGAAAAGTTTTATTTGTAAATTTATAAAGGCTTATCTTAGATCTCTTTGTTTATTTTTCTTTTGCTTCTGAGTCATGCCTTTTGTCCCTTCTGTCATTATGGGGACAATATTACTGGCACAGTTGCATCATGAAATGCTGTTGAAGTCTGTACTGCACCATTAAAATGGTACTACTTTGGTCACTGTCAGAAGAACCTGCTATTTGATGCTCCATGCTATATTTGAAGTGATAATTCTATTCAAGGTTATTTTACTATCTGGTGTCTGGAATATTTGGTGAAAAAATATATGTGGAAATTCATTTCAATTATGTGCAGAGAGTGTATTCCAGGTTGTGACCTATTTCTATATGAAGAAGATATCTCTTAGGTTGAAAACCCAGAAATTGAAGACATGAGATTAAAAAAGAAGAAGAAATACAGCTACACTCATAACATTTGTTAACATTTGTTCATAACATTTGTTCATAGCAAATTTGTTAATAATATTTGTTCATAACAAATGCATTCATTAACATCCCATTCTCACAAACCAAATTCATGTCCATATTCCAATTTTATGGATTACTCATTGTTTCTAAATTTATAGATTCCATTCAATCCTAAATTTCTTGCTTTATCCCATCTCGTTGTCTGTTACTCATCCTTCAGATATTTTATAATTCAATTGTCAGTCGTTCTCTCTATATTACAGTTCACATCTATGTACTTCTTTTGCACTATAGTTCTTGTATGCATTCCACATTCATTTAAAACAGATTCATTCCTGATTCATTTTTAAGTACTCCATTACTACTGCATTCAACTTACCCAATTCTCATTTCCATATAACAAAGTGGGCTTTTTATTTGACAACCGTTCATTCCATACAACAGGCCACATACAATTCTAGCTGCATTTGCATATCTTAAAACTTCTTCATTCATTTTTCCATCTTTAGTAAGCATTTTGCAAAGGTGAACAAATTAATAGTAATAGTAGTGGAAGTTTAACTGAATGCGTAGCTACAACTGAGTGTAGTACAGATAAACGAAAATGATATATCTAAACTATCATAGCATATCGTAATAAAATATTTTAATAATCAAAGTAAGAAATTTCCCGATAACAACCTAACAACTAATATGAACATTTCCTAATATTGAAACAAATAATGATAGGTTTTCTCATCTCCATAAAGGTCCTCCAGATGTAGCACAAGAGGGACATGATTCCAGAGAACAATAGCCAAGTAGGAAATGGTCTACAACAAGGAAAAACTAATTGACCTTGATTGCATTATTGAGTTGAGCGCACAGGAGCATGAATTGTAATCAAGGTTTTCAAATAACAGGGAGGTTCTGTATACATGGCAGATCAGCACTAGCAATTTAAACTGATAATGCTCCTGATGACTTGACAAAGGGACAAATATATGGGACAAATCCAGAACTAAGCTCACCAGTCAACGTTTACTGATTTCTTATTAACCAAGCCTCATAACAAATTGAACCTCAAAACTATCGTCATTTCAATGTCAACAGAAATGTCTTACCCTAAATGGTTTTTTTATTTGAAATCCTTTCCATAACAAAAATCTAAGACTATAACTAATGATGAAAACTCTCTCTTAATAATATCTTT